>RCUC01134129.1:0-55763 GCA_003697995.1 Taxidea taxus jeffersonii
GGCAGTGCCATTGGCACTTTTTGTTCTGTTATTGGAGGACGAGGAGAAGGAGATTCCTCCTTTATATATTCCTTTACGATGGCCTTAGTAATTTCTTTCTCCTCCTGGATGGCATGTTCAGGTTCCTCTTTTTTAGTTTCTCCTGAACATTCATTATCGCTCTCCGAATCAGGGGTTTGTAAAGCCTCCAAAATGGAGCGAATGAGGGTCCAAGTAGGCTGTATAGTAATTGGAATTGGTTTTCCTTTAGCATGCAAAAGTTTTAACTCATGACCTACTTTTTCCCATGTCTGCAAATCTAAAGTCCCTAATATAGGGAACCAGAAGCAATGTTCCTTAATCATTTTTAAAAGCTCCATAGGGGCACCTGGGTGGCTCAGTGGGTTAAGCCTCTGCCTCCAGCTCAGGTCATGATCCCAGGGTCCTGGGATGGAGCCCCGCATTGGGCTCTCTGCTCAGCAGGGAGCCTGCTTCTCCCTGTCTCTCTGCCTGCCTCTCTGCCTACTTGTGATCTCTCTCTCTCTCTCTCTCGGTTGAATAAATAAATAAAAATCTAAAAAATAAAAATAATAAAAGCTCCATAAGTTGGCCCTCACTGACTTTTGCTCCTCCCGCCATTAGGAGCTGTCTCAGTAAACAAATGTAAGGGCGATAATCATTTGTGCTCTTTAGATTACCCATACCCTGCGGTAAGTACCCACAACTCACCAGCGGGGAAAAGGCACTGCCGTGCAAAAACTCACATTGGGGCTTCTTCTGTTTCCTTTTGATCCCTGTTCGGGTACCACTTGCTGCTTCCTGTGGGCGCACGGTAGAATGAGGCACAAACAAGTCAGCTGCAAGAGAAAGGGAACAGGGGGACAACCGTAGAAAAGACTATTGCCCCGAACAACTCCGCAGTCTCGCTTTTATTATTAGACAGCAATCAGCAGAAGAGCGGAAGAAGGCCACACATTAGTCATATGCCTTACAGATAAACAAGAAGGAAGGCAAAATATGTCTGGACAAGCAGTATAAAGTTTATAGTTGAACAAGCACATTCAAAGGACTTATTTAACTAGCCACAGGTGCTGGGCTGGGGGGCGGGGGGAGATAATGGAAAAATGAAGCAGGCGGCGCTCTGCCCTGAGCTAGCCGGGCACCCCCCACTGCTCAGCTTCAAGGCCGTATATCGTCCTCTCCCCCAGAGACCTGTTGCCAGTATGTGTTTTTCTTAAGGCTATATCTAAATGTGCTCGATAACTAGTAAAATTTCCCATGGGCTATATTTTAAGTAATACATTGTTCTGAGAGACAGTTGTACTCCATCTCTAGTGTTCCTAGTACAAAGTAACTACGATGTGCCTTATGGAAAAAAATACATGTTTTAGATAAGCTTTGTTCAGGTTTAACTTACACTGTTACCATGAGTTATATCTTAATGAATTAATAATATATATTAAAAAATTGGTTTTCAACCAGAAACACACGGAGAATGTGGTCGTGTGTTGATCAGTTGGTGGAAATGTGACCAGAGGCTGCTGGGAAATTAACCCTGTATCCACAGGGACAATGATTCAGTGTTTCCTAATTTGGGACTTGCAATGACTTCATAGAATCAAGTCTGTTTTTATGCTATAAGGAGAATCAGGTGTGTGTATGTGTGTGTGTGTGTGTGTGTGTGTGTGTGTGTGTATTCACGGATGAGTGTAAGCTTACTGACAGCCACCTACCATTATTTTTGGTTTCTAAATATCACTGGCACTAACAAGACTTCTTGTCCAGGAATAACTTATACCAGAAAGTGAAGACGTGCTCAAAGAATGATAAAAACATGTCAAAGTATATAAAAGCCTACTTGATGGTTCTCTCAGTGAGAATTATCTAGGACAACTGGGCATCAAAATAATTAAAACTATCAGATTATGCCCCCTTTCATAAAACAGAACTCATGGGTTCATACTGATACAAATATATAAACACAAAAATATAAGTTTAAAGAAAATTCTTCTCTAATAAGGTAACAAAATAAGTAATGCTAGGCATTAATAACTGGGGAATATAATGATGGTGGCTGGAGCTTTGTTAAGGATCAATGTGCTGGCGTAATGCTGAAATAGCTCTCTTCACAATGACAACTTTACCACGGAGAAATCAGAGTCTGGGTATGATGAAACATGCTCCAGACCCAGGTGAGGGATCATTTTATAATGTTAAAATTTGCAAATGTTCAAGACTGTTAAGGATATAAAAGGCCAGATTAAACAACTCTTTCAGGCTGAAGACGTATGAAACATGAAAATCACGAACAACTGTTTCCTGGGCTAGACTGAACTAGAAATGGAGAGGGCACATTCATGTGGTGGCGGCAAAATTACAGGGACATATCTGGACTGGAACATAGCATTGTAGGAACGTTGATTTCCTAAGTAGGAGGGTTGTATGATGGCGATGTAGAAGACTGTCCTGATTTTTAGAAGGTGTACACTAGGGCGCCTGGGTGGCTCAGTTGGTTAAGCGACTGCCTTCAGCTCAGGTCATGATCCTGGAGTCCCGGGATCAAGTCCCACATCGGGCTCCCAGCTCCACGGGGAGTCTGCTTCTCTCTGACCTTCTCCTCGCTCATACTCTCTCTCTCAAATAAATAAATAAAATATTTAAAAAAAAAAAGAAGAAGGTGTACACTAGAGTACTTGAATAGTGGGAGGGCATTACAATAGAAAAAGATTTTATTACTTTCTTTCTTCCACCTTTGTATATTTGTATATACATAATTTATCTATATAATTATAATAGAGAGCAATATTTCTCATCATTTCACTCAGGGGAAGTTTTTAGAGTAATTTTTAGGTTCAGCCACACAAGAAGTTATTATATTCACAGCTCTTAGTAACTTAATGAGGTCACTAGTTTGTAGATATAATATTGCAGTAATAATTTTCACTGCTATTTTATGTAGAGAAGGACATTTTCCTGTGGATGTGCTTTTTTCAGCCAATTCATTAGCTCACTCTCTCTGTGCAGTTTACCATCACCATAAACTATATTTACTTTATGTCACAAAGGCAGGTCATTGAAATTATAGTTTTTCTATGCCAAAAAATGTATCCAATTAGATCTTAAATTCTTTTCACAAATTTCTTCTATTCAAGTTGCTAGTGAAGTAGATAAATTGTACATGATTTATTTAGTGTCAGTTTCAAGGCTCCCCACTCTTAAAACTAAAGGCACGATGACATGGATGGAACTAGAGGGTATTATGCTTAGCGAAATAAGTCAATCGGAGAAAGACAACTATCATATTATCTCCCTGATATGAGGAAGTGGAGATGCAACGGGGGTGGGGGTTAAGGGGGTAGGAAGAGAAAAAATGAAACAAGATGGGATCGGGAGGGAGACAAACCAAAAGAGACTCTTAATGTCATAAAACAAACTGAGGGGGGAGGGGGGTTGGGAGAGGGTGGTGGGGTTACATTATATGTTTAAATAAAAATAAAATTTAAAAAAAAACTAAAGGAAGGGACGCCTGGGTGGCTCAGTTGGTTAAGCGGCTGCCTTCAGCTCAGGTCATGATCCCAGCGTCCTGGGATCGAGTCCCACATCGGGCTCCTTGCTCAGCAGGGAGCCTGCTTCTCCCTCTGCCTCTGCCTGCCTCTCTGTCTGCCTGTGCTCCCTCTCTCTCTCTAACAAATAAATAAATAAAATCTTTTAAAAAATAAAAAAATAAAAAAAACTAAAGGCAAACTTCTTGGGAAGAACAAAAAAGGCTCTTAGGAAGAACTTAATTCTTAGGAAGAATTAAATTTCTTTAATTTTATTTCTTTGTATAAATTTTTAAAATTCATAAGGTAAATTAAAAGTTTTTGTTAAATTACAGAAGTAAAATCAAAGTTGATTTTCATTAATATTCTTGACAATATTCAATTGTCAAGATTGACAAAATTGTCAATAGCAAATTTTAACTCAGCCATAATCCAAAACAATATGAAAACAAATTAGCCTAAGACACAAATTTATATGACTTTGAAAAAACATTCCTTACGGAGTGGCATCATAGAAGTGAATTGTTAGGCATAGTAATTACAGAATTACCATATAAACTCTTTATTTCCATGAACTCCTTTTACAAGCTTGTGTATGTATAAAGTGTTTTTGTGCTACAAGTAAATAATTGAAATTTCCTTAACATGAGACCTGTGCCTACTTTTGCTGCACGAATACTTAATTCTCAGGCAAGATTGAGTCAAATGCAAAGGGATTTATTTTCAAATGCAGTGAAATAAATTCTACTCTTGCTCAGGATGCTTGTTAAACACCGCAGCTTGCTCACACATAAAATAATGGAAAACAGTAGCAAACCACTCACTGCTTTCTTATGAATGGCAAGATAGTCTTAACAGGAACTGTGACAAAAATACGCTGCTGGCTTAGGACAGAGCAGCCATCTCAATGTGAGTCATCTCAATCAGACTGCATACCACAACTCACTGACATTTTCTTCTCTCAAAGTCCACTACTCTGGCCAAGCCAAATGTTCATAAAGAAGGTTACACTCGCTCAGTCCAGGAAGGAAGCTAAATGTTCATTTTGTCCTGTAGGGCTTCCCTTCCTTCAATAAGACTTGACACTTGTGTTCCTTCCACAATCTCAAGCCTAAGCACAAAAAAAACAATTTTTGAGTGGTTTTTGGTCTACATGATTTTCTGTTAAGATTTCGTTTCCGTTTAACTCAGAGGATTTTGCCATCTGAAGCCAAAACATTTTCTCCAAGGCCTTGCAGAGACTTGTTTAATTGACTTCTGTATTAAAGAATTGTCTCCTAAGCTTAATATTGTAACAGAACTAACGTGAGTTCACTTCTTGGTCAGTTACAGAGAGCGACCATACCAGGCAGAGTTGTCATACAAAGGATGTTTTTTTGCAGCAAAGAAGATGTTGGGGAAGAAGTTACAAAGCTGTGACTCCCCATTTAGGGGGGAGTGGGTTTCTTTTATTTAGGGTTAAGATGAATGTTCACCAAGGGGAGTGTTGTCATCGCATGTCCAGGTGGGTGTGATGTCATGCGTGAGTGCTTGGGAAACATGCCCATACATGCATTGTTATGTTATGTTCGTGATATGTAGTGCTCCTTGAGTGAAGACTTTAACATTATAATGAAGCAGAGGTAGGAGGAAGGGAAGGGGGCTGTGGGCATGTTCCAAGAGACCATATAAACTAGATGGGGCACTGGCTGTGATGAGCACTTGGTGTCATATGTAAGCAATGAATAACTAAATTTTACACCTGAAACTATATATTACACTGTATGTTCACGAACTAGAATTTATTTATTTAATTTTTTAAAAAGATTTTATTTATTTATTTGTCAGAGAGAGAGATCACAAGTAGGCAGAGAAGCAGGCAGTGGGGGGATGGGGTGGGAAGCAGGCTCCCCCCTGAGCAGAGAGCCCGATGCGGGGCTCGATCCAGGACCCTGAGATCATGACCTGAGCAGAAGGCAGACGCTTAACGCACTGAGCCACCCAGGCGCCCCACGAACTAGAATTTAAATGACAGGTTGACACTAAAGAAATAAGCAAAATAAAAGTAAATAATAAACTAAATGGGGTTTGGGGCTCCTTATCTCAGGTAGGGAATACAGGGCCTTGCTTACTTCTCACCCAGCACTGGGGCTTTTCTACTCATTTAGTACCTCTGATATGGCTAGGCTCTTTCCTTGTCTGATAGACTGTTCATTTTTTGCAGTCCCTTTTTCCCCTTAAAGTCCTTAACTACCAAGATTTTTTTTTAATTTTATTTTTTTTTATTTACTTGATAGACAGAGATCACAAGTAGGCAGAGAAGCAGGCAGAGAGGGAGGAGGAAGCAGGCTCCTCGCTGAGCAGAGAGCCGGATGCCAGGCTCGATCCCAGGACCCTGAGATCATGACCTGAGCCGAAGGCAAAGGCTTAACCCACTGAGCCACCCAGGTGCCCCCAAGATTTTTTTTTAAAGATTTTATTTATTTATTTGACAGAGAGATCACAAGTAGGCAGAGAGGCAGGCAGAGAGAGAGGAAGGGAAGCAGGCTCTCTGCTGAGCAGGGAGCCTGATGCGGGGCTCGATCCCAGGACCCTGGGATCATGACCCAAGCTGAAGGCAGAGGCTTTAACCCACTGAGCCACCCAGGTGCCCCAAGATTTTTTTTTTTTAATTCTGACATTTTCTAGGAGTTCTGCGACACGTGTGCTTGGGCAAGTAGAGTATAGATCACAGAAAATAGCTGGGCGCCTAAAATGACTTTGTGTCACAGAAGCTATGTCTCCTTTTTCTTTTCCTGGGGACCCTGAACTCTTTCTACTTCCGGTTTTGGAGCTCTTGATCTTCAAAGCACTAAGCAAAATCTGTCCCATTTTCTTGAAAGTATTCCTGCGATGCCCCTTTTGGCTAAAACACCCTGCTGCAAAGTCTTCCCCTGCTACACCTTTTGATTTCCTAGTGAAGGATTTATGTTTTTTGTCCACATTTCACACCATCATTAAATGTGCTTATGAGCTGGTTCTTGAGAAATAGCAACTTTATGGCATTACCTAGAACTTTTTCATTTTATCATCAAGAATTGTTGACACCAACATCTAAAGAAAGTAGTTCTATATTGTAATGCAAGGGTCCCTTCTCTACCCCTCATCACCCCCCCCCTTTATTTTTAACAGTTGAAACATCTTTTGCCACAAACTCTGGACAGTACAGCAGAAAAGCAGGTATCAATGTACTCCTTCCACACAGGTATTTTGTTTCTAGATGTAAGGACAGAAACAGTACATTGATTTCTATCTTTGCTTATCCCAAGCAGTATTTTGCTATAGAAAATAAAGTTTTCTTTAATTTCACCCTCATTTATGAATATTTTCTTGTGCTGTAATTGACATATAACAGTGTGTTAGTTCCAGCTATACGACATAATGATTCAGTATTTATATAAGCTGCAAAATTTTTACCACGGTGAGTAGTTACTATCAGTCTTCATACAATGATACAGAACATTTCTGTTTGTGATTACAGCATTTAAGATTTACCTTTAGTAATTTTCAAATATGCAATGAAGTACAATGTTATTGACACTAGTCACCATCCTATAAAATTAGATCCCCAGGACCTACTTATTTCATAACTAGAATTGAAATGAAACTTCATCCATTTCACTTAACCCCCCCACCCTCCTCTCCTCTGGCACCCATACTTCTGGTTTTCTGTATCCATGAGTTTTGTTTGATTTTGTTCATTGTTTTGTTTTTTAGGTTCCACGTAAAAGTACTATTATATGGATTTCTCTTTCTCTTTCTGACTTATTTCACATGGCGTAATACCCTCAAGCTTCATCCATGTTGTCGCAAATAGTCAGATTTCATTCTTTTTATGGCTGAATAGTATTCCTAAATATCTATATCTACATATCTATACATAGATCTATAGTGTATATATAGGTATTCCTTACATATATATTCCTATATGTAAAAAACACAGTATTCAATTACATATATAATGCATATGTATGTACATATTATATGCATGTATGTGTATACACACACACACCCACGCACACACACACACCCCTTTACATCATCCCTATGCTTTTATCCATTGATGGATAGGTTGTTTCCTATCTTAGCTATTATAAGTAATGCTGCAATAAACATAGGGGTACATATATCTTTTTGAAAATTAATGTTTTAGTTTACTTCAGATAAATACCCAGAAGTGGAATTGCTGGATCATATGGTAGTTCTATTTTTAATTTTTAGAGGAAACTTAGTAATGTTTTCCATATTGGTTTTACCAAATTATATTTCTAGTAATATTGCACAAAAGTTTCCTTTTCTTTATGCCAACACTTGTCATTTCTTGCCTTTTGGCGGGGGGGGGGGTGATGCAGAGGGTGAGAAGGAAGAAAGAGAATCTAAAATGGGATCCACACTGAGCCTGAAATGGAGCTTGATCTCGCAACCCTGAGATTATGACCTGAGCTGAAATCAAGAGTCCGACACTTAATTGACTAAGCACCCAGATGCCCCCTTATTTCTTGTCTTTTTGATAATAACCATTCTGATAGGTATGGGATAAGATGTCATTGTAGTGTTGATTTGCAATTGCATGATGATTAGTGATTTTGGCATGTTTTCATGTTGGCCATTTGTACCTCTTCTTTGGGAAAATGTCTATTCACATCCTCTGCCTATTTTTTTATCAGATTTTTTTTATTGAATCATATTGAGGTTTTTTAATGCATATATTTTGGATATTAGCTCCTTAATAAGATACATGATTTGAATGGGAGAAATTACTGCAATCGGTTGCCTTTTGATTTTTGTTATGGTTTCCTTTGCTGTGCAGAAGCTTTTTATAGTTTTATTGTTTATTTGTTAATTTTTGCTTTTGTTTATTTTTGCTTTTGTTCTTTTGCTTTTGGAGTCACATAAAAAAATCATTACTAAGATCAGAGTCCTGTAATTTACCACCTAGGTTTTTGGGGGGTTTTTTTGTTTTTTTTTGTTTTTAATGAGCGTTTCATGGGTTCAAGTCTTAAATTCAAGTCCTCAGCCAAGTTTGAGTTGATTTTTGTATATGGTATAAGAGAGTAGTCTGGTTTTTGTTGTTGTTGTGTTTTTGTTTTTGTTTTTTTTGTATATTGCTGTCTAGTTTTCCAAATGTCATGTATTGAAGAGACTATCCTTTCTCTGTTTTATATTCTGGTCTTCTTTAACATAAGTTCTCATATATGCATGACTGTATTTCTCTTTATTCTGTTCCATGGATCTATGTGTTGGTTTTCTTGCTAACACTATACTGTTTTTTTTTGTTTTGTTTTGTTTTTTTTTTAAAGATTTTATTTATTTATTTGTTAGAGAGAGAGCACAGGCAGACAGAGTGGCAGGCAGAGGCAGAGGGAGAAGCAGGCTCCCTGCCAAGCAAGGAGCCCGATGTGGGACTCGATCCCAGGACGCTGGGATCATGACCTGAGCCGAAGGCAGCCGCTTAACCGACTGAGCCACCCAGGCGTCCCAACACTATACTGTTTTGATTACTATATCATACCAGGGAGCAGGTTGCTTCCAGCTTTGTTCCTTCTTAAGATTGCTTTGACTGTTTAGGATTTTTGTTGTTCCAGACCAATATTAACATTATTTGTCCTCTTTCAATTTAAAAATGCTGCTTATTACTTGATAGGATTTCATTTAATCTACAGATGGCTTAAGGTTAATATAGACTTTTTAAAAAATCTTAATTATTTCAATCTACGAGCACAGAGTGTCTTTCAATTTATTTCTAATTTTTTATCAACTGTATACACATTTTAGGAAACAGATCTTTCACTTCATTGGTTAAATTTATTCCTAGATATTTTATTCCTTTGATGCAATTATAAATGGAATTATTTTCTTAATTCTTTTGGTAATTTGTTAATCATGTAGAGAAATGGAACAGATTTTTGTGTACTGATTTTGTACTCTGCAATTTTACTGAATTTGTAAGTTTTCACTTTTTTTGGTAAAGTCTTTAGGGTTTTCTAAATATAAAATCATAGGTTCTGCAAATAGTGGCAGTTTTACTTGTTCTTTTCCAATTTGGATACTTGTTATTTCTTGTCCCTAACTGCTGTGGCTAAGATGTTGAATAAAATTATCGAAGAACCTAAAGTACTAGATACTCTAGGCTTGAAAATACATGCAGACTCTTTCACATATTCACACAATCATACCTTAAATTTTGAAATAACCATTGCATGCCAGTGCCACTCATATTTAAGTAATTGTGTGGTTTGACATTTCTCTAAGAACTCCAAGTATATTTAGATAAACAAAAATAATTTGAACCACCATAATATTAGATCTGAAAAGTCAGAAGCTATACATTCTTTCTCTGTAAGTTGTGCATTAATTTTCCAAACAGTAACATTTATCAAGAAGAAAACTTGGTCATACATATCTTTTTCCTTCTTCTGAAGATACATTAAATTGAAAATAAATGAAGTAAAAGAGTATAATTTCATAACAAAAAAAGAAAAAAGTGGGGTGCCAGTGGTAGACAAAACATTTCAACACAGTTTTACGCCCCAGAGAACAGATCAGTAGGGTTAACCAGTAACTGGGAGAAGAACAAGAGTTAGCCTAGGTTCTGATACAGAAGTATTGAGCCAAAAGTAAGACACTGTCCCATGGATAACCTTGGAGATCAGTATTTTTTTTTTAAGATTTTATTTATTTGACAGACAGATCACAAGTAGGCAGAGAGGCAGGCAGAGAGGGGTGGGGCGGGGGGAGCCCACTCACCGCAGAACAGAGAACCCAATGCAGTGCTTGATCCCAGGACTTCGGGATCATGACCCGAGCGGAAGGCAGAGGCTTTAACCCACTAAGCCACCCAGGCGCCCCTGAGATCAGTATTTTGAGAAGCTGGTAAAAACTTGGGGCAGATGTGAGACGCGAAAGGAAACCTAAATATGAGTGAGATAGTATTTCAGACAATAGACTTCTCCCCTCGAGTACTGACAAAATGTCTTCCACATAGAAAACTGTATTCTGCTATCCAGGTAAAGAGAGAGAGAAATGAATGGCTCTGGGATAGAAAGTTCTTCACATACCAGCACTTAGCCCCACTCTAAAAGCCTGCCCTGTCCTCCAGTCACACAGGGAAACATGGAATCTTCCTTAGTCCACCCCAACAAATGACATAGTGCTCCTGGATTCCGCTTGTTAAATAGGAACAGATAGTCAAGTCCAACAAAGATTCGAGGAAAGCCTGAACCCTGGCAGAGGGAGCGCAAGAACATGATGTATAAGCAGTCTTTCTCAAATGACTGTATCTTCAGAAAAAGTATGTAATGGAGAGTGATGCTGTTCAAAAGAAGTGAGAGGAGTGTCTGGGTGGCTCTGTGGGTTAAAGCCTCTGCCTTCTGCTCTGGTCATGATCCCAGAGTCCTGGGATCAAGCCCCGCATGGGGCTCTCTGCTCAGCGGGGAGCCTGCTTCCCCCTCCCCCCCCCTTCCTGCCTCCCTGCCTACTTGTGATCTCTGTCAAATAAATAAATAAACTTTTAAAAAAAAGAAGTGAAAGAAGGATCTTGGAAGGGGAAAATAAATGAAAGTATCTTTGCTGAGTAGCAATTAGTAAAAAGGGCAATGGATAATATTCCAAGAAAAGAGAAACGGATGACACAGAGTATGCAAGAGGAAAGTGACAACAGAGAATATCAGTGGAGGCTGTCCGACATCAATCTGACAGGGATGCTCAGAAGGGGAAAGTGAAAAAACATGTCTTCATACCAGAGAAGCATCCCAACTCCATGAAAATAGAAATCCCGGTACTGTGATAAAGAGCTGTGAAATTGCAGAAAAACTGAAGAAATTTAGAAGTTGGTTTTTTTTTTCTTCTTTTTTTTTTTGTCTGTAGGAAGGAGAGTGAGGAGGCAGAAGAGGCTGAGGAAATAGTTACCTGGGAGGGAGGGATCATGTAATTAGCATTGGTATTCTCATCAGCAACCCTGGCTAACAGATGACAAAGGAGTGACTTGTTTGTTTTTTGTTCTGTTTTGTTTTTAATTTTGAGACATGATTTTAAACCAGCTATTCACTACTATTTTCAATTAAGTTTGAGTTAAAATTAAAAAAATAATTTCAGGGACGCCTGGGTGGCTCAGTTGGTTAAGCGGCTGCCTTCGGCTCAGGTCATGATCCCAGCGTCCTGGGATCGAGTCCCACATCGGGCTTCTTGCTCCACAGGGAGCCTGCTTCTCCCTCTGCATCTGCCTCTGCCTGCCTCTGTCTGCCTGTGCTTGCTCTCTCTCTCTCTATAACAAATAAATAAAAATTAAAAAAAAATAATAATTTCAGACATCAGGAAACTTCTTTCCACATATCTGATCCTAGAAGGTTACTTAGATGTTTTAGCATTAGAAGGAAATAAACCATAAATAAAAGGTGATAAAGGAAATGACATCAAAATTCCAGTCCCCTGGAGTAGCAGATCTAGAGATGGCAGTCAGTCCAGACTACATAGGCAGGGCTGCAGTTTCCGGGAGAAAGGGAAGTGTTTGGTGAATGAGAAGGAATATGGGGTGCCTGGGTGGCTCAGAGGGTTAAGCATCTGCCTTGGGCTCAGGTCATGATCTCATGGTCCTGGGATCGAGCCCTGCATCAGGCTCTCTGCACAGTGGAGAGCCTGCTCCCTCTGCCCCCACCAAATAAATAAATAAAATCTTAGAAAAAAGGAATATGAAAGAGAGGTTTGTTTTGTTTTTTTAAGTTTTTAGAGCAATTTAAGACAGGCAATGTAGTTGGGAGTCTGGGGAGAATCACGGGGAGAAAGAGCTCTACAAGAAATAAAAGTTAGAGAGCACTTTATGAATTGGGAGCAAAGAACAAAACAAATTTTATCAGAGTAAAACATCGTGTCCTGTTTTAACTAAAAAGGGTAACAATTAAATTTGGAAAATGAGAGCGTTAAGGATATTTGAGAAATAACCTTTTACCATAGTAGAGAAAAATCAGTGAACCAAAATTAGTAACATAAGAACTCAGTTTTTAGATAAAGGGTTAAAGGGGAATGGATTGGGGAAATTTTTTATTATTAAAGGTCCTGCTGCCTTTTTTTTTTTTTTAGCATTTGTAAGATTATTTTGATAATTCTTCAAGTGAATTTTTTTGCTACACCAATCATTAATATAATTTGCATTTTGTCATTTCAAAAATTTGTTGACACTCCTACTTAGAGTGTCAAAGGCAGTGACAAATACACGTGATTGAAATATCAATAAATATAACACAGGATGGTTCCCTAAATCACATCTTCTTATATTCTTTTCAAAACCCATACAGTTTTGTTTTGCCATATTTACAGTCTCCTTTTCTTGCCTGCTTCTCTAGGATATACATGTCAGCTGTTGTGATGTTTTGATTTTTTTTTAAAGAAAACTCATTACAAAACATTTTATGTCTTTCTATCTTTAAGCTAGAAGGCAGTCCTCAAGGTATAGAGCCATAGCATTTCCTTCTGGAACATTGAAAACTTCCTTGAAAAATGAAGGCAATTGCTTACTGAAACAATTTTCAGAACATGACCCAACAAAAACAGTATTTCATTTGCATGAGCCTCACATACTTTCTACTGTCATCCTAGAGTGTATTAATCAAACTCAGGCATCTGCTGATATTCCAGCAGCAAATTTAAAAATGAAACTGAAATCAGTCTGAATTAGCTTCAAAGTCCACTCACATTATGTATCTTCCAAAAGTTCTTATTCTGTCCATTTCTGGTTTCATTGGGAGGAACAATGTTCCACATTTCTATCTCCTGTATACATTGCATAGTTATGGATAAATGTTCCTGGCACAGATTAAGTTTGTGATTCACAGCCGGGCAGTAGGGTGGTTGCCGCTGTCCATGGTTCTGAGAAAATTTGTCATCATCATTGCAAAACCCAACCTTCTCCACAGAGCTTTTGATTTTTCCTGAGTGTTAGTTGACAGGTGGGGTATCACTAATTGTCCCTTCAAGCTAAAAATATGTGTGGCTGCAAAAAAGTCATGGTAGATAGATAGTTACATTGAAAGAGATGACATTATGAGGAATTCAAGGTTTGGTCACAGAGTACTGACACTGCTTTCCTTATGGCACTGGTGAAATGCCTTCATAGCTAATTCCACATGAGCTGCTGCTCTGAAGATCTGTCATCTGTTGAGAGTTAAGTGTCGGGTAATTGATGACTTAGGAAGTCAACTCACATTTGAATATGTAAGTTCTGCTGTGTCTCAGAAAGTGTTTGTTGTATACTCCTATTTTCCTGAAGACATATTACACAGATCTATATTGAAGAGAAAATAGATAGTAATTGTAGGTTTAAAAATTTACTCATAATACTCTTTAAACATGTAAAGGAAAGCTAGCTTTTTTGTTTTCTATAAAAGATCTAAATTTGCTAGCAGTTTTCCATTTTGCTGTGTTTTAAAAGAAGGAAAAAGAACAGGTGACTTTTGAACAACAGATTTGGACTGCATAGGTCTGCTTATGTGTGAAGTTTTTCAGTACAGTACAGTACTGTAAATGTATTTCTTCTCTTCCTTGTAATTTTCTTATAATTTTCCTTACCTTCTTAATGATAAGAATACAGTATAGAATACCTATAACCAACAAAATATGTGTTAATAGACTTTTAAGTTATCCATAATGCTTCTTGTCAACAGGCTTTTAGTAATTAAGTTTTTAGGGAGTCAAAAGTTACACTTGGATTTTCAATTTTACAGGGGTTAGTGACCTTAACCCTCACATTGTTCAAGGGTCAGTTGTGTAGTTTAACCTGCCAACATATGATCTTACAGTCTTCACAAGTATAAAAACCTATTTTCAATGACTTAGTCACTTTCAGATAAATACTCTGCCTTTCAGGCCAGTGGGTACATGTAAAGGTGCTCAAGTTCAAACTAGAATGATCACCTCAACCTGTTGGAATGGCCATTATCAGAAAGATGAGATAAGAAATGTCAGCATGAATGTAAAGAAAAGAGAACCCTAGTGCACTGTTGGTAGAACTGTAAGCTGGTGTAGCCACTATGGAAAACATTATGGAGAATCCAAAAAACTAAGAATAGAACTACCCTAGGATCCAACAATTCTACTCCTGGGAATATATCCAAAGGAAAGGAAAACACTAACCTGAAAAGATAGCTGCACCCCCATGTCGACAGCTGCATTGTCTACAGTAGCCAAGACCTGGAAACAACCTAAGTGCCCATTGATGGATGGATGGATACAGAAGTTGTGGTCTATACATAGACAGTGGAATATTACTCAGTCACACACACACAACCAGGAAATCTTACCATTTGCAATAACATAGATGGACCTTCAAGGCATTGTACTAAGTGAAATAAGCCAGACAGAGAAAGAGAAATACCGTATGCCTGGAAGACAAATACGATATGATCTCATATGTGGGATCTAAGTACATATGTATCTATATATATACAAGTAATCTAAACATACATAAAAAGACCAGAACTGAGGATTCCAGAGGCGGAGGTTTGGGGGGAGGAGAAATGGGAGGAAGATGGTCAAAATACATCAATTACCAATTAGAGGATAAATAAGTACTAGGAACATAATTTACAACATGACTACAGCTAACATTCCTATAGGATATATAGGAAAGTGGTTGGATTAAACCATGAGAATTCTCATTACAGGGAGCACTTTTTTTTTCTTCTTTCTTCTTTGCTTTTTCCTGGATCTATATGAGAGGATGGATGTTAACTGAACTTCTTGTGGTCATCATTTCACTAGACATGCCAATCACACCATCATGATGTATACACCTTAAACTCACACAATGATGGATGTCAGTTATTTCTTTTTTTTTTAAGATTTTATTTATTTATTTGACAGACAGAGATCACAACTAGTCAGAGAGGCAGGCAGAGAGAGAGGAGGAAGCAGGATCCCCGCTGAGCAGAGAGCCCGATGCAAGGCTCGATCCTAGGACCCTGAGACCATGACCTGAAAGCAGAGGCTTTAACCCACTGAGCCACCCAGGTGCCCTGCATGTCAGTTATTTCTTACTAAAATGGGGATGGCAGAGAATTCTGCCTTTCTGATGCTTTCTTCTTGTTCTCATTTTCTCCAAGATGAGATCATGACATAACAAAGCTTTCAATGTTCTTATAGTAACAGAGGATAAGAAGGCCTTGAATCTCCTTTTGATTTTGAGCACCCCTCTCATCTTTGCCATGTTGTCCCTGGCGTAGTCCAGATTCTGTGCTTGTGGTCAGTGAGATGTGACTTTCTGGCTGGTCTTTTGGGGGGTATTCATGCTTCTACTTTTGGATAGCTTGCTGCAAACTATTTGTCCTTAATCAAGAAATCCTTCTTTGAATCTTTTTCAGCCTGACTTTAAACCCTGAAACCTCTCCATGACCACGCTAAAACTTCTGAGTATCTTACTTTATCATGCACATATTTTTTCTGGGCTTTGTGACAAAGGCTGTTATCTTACCTATTGAGCCACCTCAGCTGGCACTGCTGGATTTTTGTTTTACAACGTGCTGGGGATCCAACTGTCACGGCAGTACTTTCTAGTGCTTACTGAATTAAATTTTCTGGGGGGAGGTACTATGTTTGTCAACCTTTGTTATTTTTTTTAAAGATTTTATTTATTTATTTGACAGACAGAGATCACAAGTAGGCAGAGAGGCAGGCAGAGAGAGAGGGAGAAGCAGGCTCCTTGCCGAGCAGAGAGCCCGAAGTGGGGCTCGATCCCAGGACCCTGGGATCATGACCTGAGCCGAAGGCAGAGGCTTTAACCCACTGAGCCACCAAGGCGCCCCAACCTTTGTTATTTTTGTCTTAAATTCCTTAAATCCTAATTCTCTAATACAGTACCTATCCACAATAATTAGTAATAATTAACTGAATTAAACAAATCGTTAGTCACTTAATATGGTGGCCAACCTACTTAATCGAGGAATGGGAAAAACATTGGATGGGAAGTTGCAAAAAGGTTAAAAAACAAAAAAAAAGATACAATAAATATGATTTTGTTGTGCACAAAGTGTGAGCTCACTGAGATTGATCATTTCCAAACATAAAAAGCATGACCCGTCTCTTCAAGGGTGAATTGAGTGATATAAAAATGGCCTTGAAATATCTAGACGTGATGGACATTGCAGGTAGCAGAAGGGTCACTGCTACTGATGGTGAAATTGTAAAAATATTTGGCAGGATAAGAGATAATGATAAAAGCCAGGAGCTTGCCAGTGAAGTCATCATCAAGAGGGATTGCATTTTGACTGTTAGTTGCTGACACCACTTGTGAAAAAGCTAGCATCAAGGTTTGGTAACAATTTCCAAAAAGCGATTGCTGTCTAGCGGAGGCAAAAGCATGGTCTGCAATTCACATGGAAATCTGCTCAGTCTTCTAATGAATTAGGAAAGTGAGAAAACAATATTCTCCAGTGACAAGAGCTGGAGGAAACGTAAAATTTCAGTTAAAGCAAAGAATTAAACTGTTGTTTACAAAAATAATCAATGATACAATAGCATACTGTTACCTTAGGCTCATTGGAAAAGCCCAGGGATAACTATGATGGGCATCCTGAGGTGAGCAGTTTAATGAAATCATGGCACAAAACCTAATGTGGTGTCAGGGAGGTGAGGTTTTCCTACAGTAAATGAGACGAAGGAACAAATTCATAGTGGCATGGAATTAATAATGGCTTGGAAAAGAAAGTGAACAATAAATAGGAACTGTGTTAATGAGAGTCTTGGAGGGGTGAACAAACTCAGATTGTAAAGGTTCCAGTTTCTGTGTGGCCAGACTGCTTAGAACTTGCGATAACGTATCTCAAATTTTAAGTCATGAAAACTGTCATATATGAAGCCTTGTTTTAGGAATAATCAGAAGCCTCTATATTGTGATTAGTGCTGTCCCATTCATTAATTTGATTTTGTAAATGAAGGGCTAATGAATTAAATGGAAGTAGCTTTCAATTTTTCTTAAACAATGCATTTTATTTTTTCAGACACAGAATTTATGCCAGTACTCAATAAATACTTTTAATTACTGTCCACTGATTAAACCATGAAAATCTTTATTCAACAAGTAAAAGTTAATTCAAGATTATTATATATAAATGGAGCAACAGGTTGACCCCTAAAACCTGTAAAAACTGAAAAATTGGTAAATGGAAACACACAATACCACTGAAGTATACAAAATACAAAGTACATAATATACACAAAAGGAAATCTGGCAAGATCCATTACTTAAATTATTTTCTAGCCTCTGAGGCACTAACATGAAATTTTGGTTTCTAAAAGTTCTAAATAGAAACCCCAGTAACCTAGAAGATAGTTTCTAAGAGTTACAGACAGCTCTTATTTTCCATTTCTTTCATTTTAGTCCAGATGGGGAATTCTCCTCTGCCCTGTTTTTCATTCAAGTTGTTCTCATCTCTTTCAAATTTATCCCTTGTATAATATTTTCTGTTTAGAAATGCTCTAAGAGGGGCGTCTGGGTGGTTCAGTGGGTTACGCCTCTGCCCTCGGCCCAGGTCATGATCTCGGTGTCCTGGGATCAGGCCCCACATCGGGCTCCTTGCTCGGCAGGGAGCCTGCTTCTCCCTCTCCCTCTGCCTGCCTCTCTGCCTACTTGTGATCTCTCTCTCTGTTTATTATATATATTTATTATATATATTATTATAGGGTGAACTACCTATTACTTTATTACCTAATTTATTACTAAGTATTTAATAGCTTATTGAGGAATAATTTATATACAAAAATACTGCACATAGGCTTTCACTTTTAAATGCACAACAAAAAGGACTGACCAAAAAAAGGAGTCTTGAGTCCATCACAAATATAATACTTTATATATCACTTATTGGATTAAGTTATCAGAATTTTTTCTTGGGCTGACAAGCCACATTCAAAACTCCATTTTACCTTATGATCTTTGTATGAGAAGTTCAGTACACTCTCTGTAAGTCCATCTATATTTTCTTAGAGCACTTTCTTTTCTTTTTTTTTTTTTAAGATTTCATTTATTTATTAGTTAGAGAGAGCACAGACAGAGAGGCAGAGGGAGAAGCAGGCTCCCTGCCGAGCAAGGAGCTCGATGTGGGACTTGATCCCAGGATGCTGGGATCATGACCTGAGCCAAAGGCAGCCGCTTAACCAACTGAGCCACCCAGGCGTCCCCTTAGAGCACTTTCAAAATGCACTTCATGAGCCTCTATATTCTCTAGGAAATTGCTTTGTTGAGTAGAAAATAGTTATCACATCAGTGATTAAAGTTTCTCCAAGAGAACTTAATTTTCTAGGCCCAGATAACAAACACAGTCATATTCAAGGATAAGACCATGAGATTTCTTTGCCTCAATCAAATCCTAGCATCCCTGTCACCTGGGTTCATTGGGAGGCGTTACTGGTGCGGTACATGGAACATCCTGACCTTCACAACGACTTTATCACTTTTCTTATTTTCTATGCCGTAGTGGTGATGTTCCTGCTGGGCAGAAGTCATTTTTATTTTATTTTATTTTATTTTATTTTGTCAGAAAGAGAGAGGGAGACAGAGCGAGAGCACAAGCAGGGGGAGAAGCAGGCAGAGGAAGAAGCAGACTCCCTGCTGAGCAAGGACCCTAGGATCATTACCCGAGCCAAAGGAAGACACTTAACCAACTGAGTCACGCAGGTGTCCCTGGACATAGTCATTTTTAATCATGTTTTCCATGTGTATTTTTTGCCATCCTCTCAATCACCATGTATTGAGTATTCCCTTTGAGTCTGTTTGGAAATACAGAGTCTCCCGGTCTAGGTTTTTTGTTTTTTAATTTTTATGTATTTATTTATTTATTTTACCTTGTGCCAAGTACTTCACCATCTGGACATCTCGCAAACTGACATCTGTCAAGGTGAGGTCTCAAGGTCAACATCGCTGTTCTGAGACATGTGGTGTTTTTTAGGAAAAAGTAAGAGGTGAGGCATAGGAATGACCATATGTTTTCTTAGTGCCTGACCATTTGAATTCTGAATCAGCATCTTTCCCCTGATATTGAACAGTTCTCCATTTACTGATTTTTGTAATTTTGTAAGCATTGTGCAGTTAACAATTTTATGGCACCAAGGCAGGAAGAAGATTTACTATGTACTGTAAAACCAGCTATCTATGCTCTGGCCAGCATTCCTTCATGATGGTTCCATGTGATCCTCGGCATTGCGTGAAAGTGAAAACATTCATTGTTCGCTTCTGTGAACTTCCATTTTTGTCAAATTCATCTATATAATTTACCCACTCACTTAGCTCTATGACTCCACAAGAAACCAGGAATATGTTTCTCCAGTCTTTTAATAAAGCCATAATATAATAGTGGTATTTTTAGGAGTTAAAGGAATTTGAGAATCTGGAAATGTAAACTCTCTACACAGTCACATCAACTGCCACATAGGCTTTTTTGACTGAAAAGAATTAAGAAGTCAAGTATGTTTTTGTGCTCCCCCTTTCTCGGGCCCTTGCCCTTAATATGTGTATGTGCGCGCACATGCACACTCTCGCTCCTTGTTGCTTTCATTCCTCAGTGCCCGGGGACCACATGCTATTGCTGTTTCAAGTCCTTCTCTGTGCACAGCCGATGAAAATTGCATTGAGACTGCTGACACTATAAATCCAGTGTTGACTGAAATGTGTGTGGGTTTAGGTCTTGACAGGAATAGAATTTCAAGAGTGGGGACGCCTGGGTGGCTCAGTTGGTTAAGCGGCTGCCTTCGGCTCAGGTCATGATCCCAGCATCCTGGGATCGAGTCCCACATTGGGCTCCTTGCTCGGCAGGGAGCCTGCTTCTCCCTCTGCCTCTGCCTGCCTCTCTGCCTGCCACTCTGTCTGCCTGTGCTCACTCTCTCTATATATATAACAAATAAATAAATAAAATCTAAAAAAAAAAATTTTTTTTTCAAGAGTGCCCTCAGTGATACGAGATTGTCTTTACAAGTACTACCTGCAAGGCCAAACCCTCCTGTCATCAAATTTATACTTAATGTGTGAAATTAATCAGTTGGTCACCATGGCTTTTGAAAGGCACACATAAGCCTATACAGTGTGATATCTATGGGATGGGGCTCACTCAGCATTTAAGAAGACATACTTAGGGGGTGCCTGGGTGGCTCAGTGTGTTAAAGCCTCTGCCTTCGGCTTGGGTCATGGTCTCTGGTCCTGGGATCGAGCCCTGCAACGGGCTTTCTGCTCGGTGGGGAGACTGCTTCCCTCTCCTCTCTCTTTCTCTCTCTCTCCCTGCCTCTCTGCCTACTTGTGATCTGTCAAATAAATAAATAAAAATCTTTAAGAAAATAAAAAATAAAAATAAAATAGGAGGACAGGACCCAGGGGCAGAAAGAGCTGCTGCCGGGAGGGGTTGTGAGGGTTGTGAGGTGTGGCAGGTTATGTACATGGGATTGCGGGAGGTAAGGAAAAAAGGAGGTTTCAAAAGAACTTTCATATGCTAAAGAGGAACCGGTAAGATACCAATACCAGAGGCCTTTCCATTGTCAAGGTCATTTTGCCCTTCTAAGCAAGGTATTAACATTAAGATAGTTATGAAATTGCTAAAAAATGTCACATATGTCCCACCCAGGAGTGGGGGTGGGGGAAGGTTGCAAGGTGTCAGCCTTTTGCTTTGTCCTCAGACCCCCTTCTGTTCCCTCATCCCTGGGAGCTGGCTGAAACCAGAACCCATTGAACTAAAACCCAACTGGGACGTTTCTTAGGAAAGTTGGCCGTCAGGACCCCATGTTGCTTAGACCATGATGAATTTCAATCTTTACTGTTTCTTGTCGGTGTCCTCTATTAAGTACTTAAAGCTACAGAATTCGGTAATTTCCCCTTGTAACACTTTTATAGTATTTTCCATTGGTTAAAATGACAGGGCAGTATGCAACCTTCAGGACAGACAGTGGCATGGCACTTCAGTCCATTTACCAGGCACTCATCTGTAGCCTAGGATGCAATGGGGAAGGGGAGGGATGCCAGCATCCCTCCAGGGCCTTCGATGGCAGGAATGCCTTCACGGGGGAGGAAGGACCGTGATCACTAGCAATGTCTTGCTTGGGGGACGCCTCCATTCACTTTTGACACAGAGGAACCTCTGACGTATTGTGTGTGGGATGCCAGCCAGGAGTCAGGGGGCATTTGGTAATGGACTTTTACTTTTAGGGGAGCATGGCCTCAATAGGCTTCCTCGGTTCCCAAGGACTCTACCTTGGGGTACCTTTTAGCCCACTGGAAGCACACTGTATTGCAAAACATAGGAAAGGACTGAGCTCCTGGAACACTGCATGGCCTCTGTGGGATCTATCAGTCAGATCTCCTCCACAGGAAATAGTGTGAATATACCTAGGGGACCTTCGTTGCTCATACCTAGGCCTTCACTGCTTTACACTGGGACCCCGACCTAAGGGCCTCCTGCAGAATGTGTTGTAAGGGCCTATTTAGCCAAAATGGCTCCATTTCGGTTGAATAGCCATTTTGTTGTTTATGCAGTAAAACTTAAATGGACCCTGCCCCCCCACCCACCCACCAGGGGACTTACTTAAAAACAAGTCCCAGAAACCAGTCCCAGGTAACAAAGCCCAAATACAAGGCTGGGTCAGGCCAGGTGGAGGCATCCAATCAGTGGGGGCGCATACTGTCTCCCTAGCTACCAAGGAGTATGGGCCCCACCCTTTGGGCGCCTTTTGGGTGCCAGTTCTGACCAAGGTGATAGGCTAGTTCAAATGTCTATTATAGGGTAAATTGTAATTCAATTGGTCACTTATGTGTGACCTAGCCTGACTGTGCAGTTTCCTCTGTGTCATTGGCCACCTGTGCATGGCCAGGTCCAACCACATGGCCTTTGCCCTTAAAGGCCAGTCTGTAAGGAAGAGAGGGGTCGCCTCTCTTTATAAGAGACGGCCCTGGCCGGTCAGTTTGATTCTTGATGCTTGGCGAGAAATAAAGCTTTGCTCAACCTTCACTTTGTATCAGTCTCGCTCCTTTGATTACGGACCCAACAGTGTTTGCCTGAGTATGTCTGGCTAGTAACCCCCCCTCCTGATATATTGGATGATAATTATGTAACTAAGCCACCTCCTGGTAAACCCAGGTTGCTGGAGAATACTCAGGCCATCCTTAGCAAAGAGGACTCTGACTTTCTCTCTCTCTGTTCCTCCTAACAGATGTGGGGGCTTCTCCCTCACTCATTTCCCGAGTTGATGGCTATAACTGGAGCCAACTGGAGTTAGTCTCCCTTGGGCTGGAGACATTAAGGAATATTCCCAAGCAGCTGCCCAAACTTCTTTTGTTCTAGAGAAATTCCCTGTCTTCTCTGGCCCCATGTGGGCTGCCTAACCCCTTCCTCCCCTCGTTGGTGTTTGCCTCTCTGTTGGAGCTGATGAGCTCTGAAACTGGGAACCCTTTCTCTGCCTTCTGGCAGTACTTTTTCTCTTCTGACTCCCCCTTCCCTGTTTCTACACCAACATGGATGCGGCCTGCATGACTGGCCTCTAGACCATCCTCCTCTAGACCATCCTCGGTGCTTCCTGCACCATGGCTCCTCCTCTCTTCATGGTCAGGTAATGAGAAGAGCACCCCCTGGACCTCACACCTCTCACTCCAGACCTCCCCACCTGTGTCTCAGGTAAACATTGAACATGGGGTGGGCCCAGGAGGAATGTCAATCAGTATTTAAACTAAGTTAAGGGCATCTGGGTGGCTCAGTGGGTTAAAGCCTCTGCCTTCAGCTCAGGTCATGGTCCCAGGGTCCTGGGATTGAGCCCCGAATTGGGCCCTCTGCTCAGCGGGGGGAGCCTGCTTCCTCCTCTCTCTCTCTGCCTGCTTCTCTGCCTACTTGTGATCTCTGTCTGTCAAATAAATTAGTTAAAAAAAAACTAAGTTAAGTTTGTTGGTTTAAATAAGATAGACGTGTTTTTAAAGTTATCAGCACTAAATGTGAAACTTACTCTGTCAAGGTTTGCTGAAAATCAAATAAGCTAATATTATCTCTGTTGCAGTTTGTTAGCAAAAAGATGACTAAACTGATGGTTCCTTGTCTGTCTCAAAGTTTTCATGGGTAATTGTTCAGATAGCTTTCAAAGTCTTTGGACTTGGATGAGAAATGGGATTAAATTCATTGGACATCTAGGTCTTTTCCAAATAGGATAAAGTGCTAAGTCATGAATTACTGGACATAAGTCGGTGCTTTTGACTTCTTATTGCAAGGAAATGAAGGATGTTTAAATCTGTTGGTAAACATGTTTTATGCTTAATGGAGTCACAAATTTGCCATCTAAAGAATTCTAATGTAACAGTTCACAGTTGGTTACTCCTTAGTCTTCACTGGAGATTAAGGTTTCTAAAGAATGCAAAATTCTAAATGACTGACAGGAATGCATTTTGTTGAAGGTAAAAGGTAATTTTGTCCTAAATAAGATGGCTGTTTGGGAAGATAGTTTGGGACAAAATCTGAATGCAAAGGAAAGTTGTAGAAGGTTTGTGAAGGGAAAATTTTGGAACAGAATTTTAGGTGTGGTCAGGGCAGAGTAAGTTTAAAATAAACAGATTTTAAGGTGGTATAAGATTA
This sequence comes from Taxidea taxus jeffersonii, assembly GCA_003697995.1. Lineage (NCBI taxonomy): Eukaryota > Metazoa > Chordata > Mammalia > Carnivora > Mustelidae > Taxidea > Taxidea taxus. The sequence continues at coordinate 24,116 of RCUC01134129.1, forward strand.
AAAATCTGCTTTCTCTCCATTCAAATTTTGCACTGACGATGTCTCAAGAATTCTTTCTTGGTCACCGGCTACCATGGAGCCTCACTTATATTCTAAAACTTCATCACTGTGACTAAATGGAAGGGCAAAAATAATACCTTTGGCAAGAACGGAGGCACATAGGACACTAAGTACGGAAGCATGCAAACAGAAGATACCACAAGGAACTTTTGCAAAATGTTAACGCAGCTTGTTCTGATTAAAATATTAGGGGGTTTTGGGGGTACAAAATGTTTGTTGAGACTGTTCTTTTTATAAGCATAATGACATTGAGTGCTTTTCTCCCACTAACAAGTTTTTTTGTTGTTGTTTAGTTTTGTTTTTTTAACATTGCCATCTAGTTTCATTTTCTGGTTCAATGACAAAGAGCTCCCTAGATCGCCCCATTTCAGCACCTAATGCCCCACAAGCTGATCTCCAGTGGAGCTTATTTAATCCAAGCAACGTGAAACTTTAAGCTATACTGTCACATCCGGGAAGGGCTTGCAATTTCATGTTTTATTTACTTTTGTTTATTTCCCTTTCATAGAAACACTGTACCAACTTTGTACCAAAACCTGTTTTTTGTTTGTTTGTTTTAACTCAAACCAACGCAACCCTTCCAGAAATCAAACTCTGGACTACTTTTCTCCAAGTGTTTCTAGAGAATTCCAGTTGTCGCTATTCCTTTCATGGATCTCTTTAAATTTTTCACTTTAGGTCCCTGAGCAAATGCTAGAACCCCAGGGAAGCTTAAAATTAACCACTACTACTGTTTAGATCCCTTTCCTCTTGTCATAGGATTTTTTTTTTTTAAGATTGACATTTATGAAGCCTTCTGCATACCCCTGTCCTACCTGTGCCCCGGTTCTCCCAGCCTGGATGGGACACTCTCCACAACTTCCTTTATGAGCAGCAGGAAAACTAGTGATTGCCCCCTCCCCATTAAATATCCCAGATCAAATTAGACTGCCCACTTAATTTAACCTAAGAAAGCACTTGTTTGCATTTGGGAGGATGTGAAATGCCTTCCTAAATGCGTGTTCACTTTAATACCATTCTTTTTCTTAAAATGTGACCTTGGATAGGACTAGTTAGTGTAAGGGCCTATTTAGCCAAAACGGCTCCATTTCCATTGAATAGCCATTTTGTTGTTTATGCAGTAAACCTTAAACGGACCCTGCCCCCCTCTCCCCCAAGGGACTTACTTTAAAAAAAAGTCCCAGAAACCAGTCCCAGGTAACAAAGCCCAAATACAAGGGCGGTTCAGGCCAGGTGGAGGTATCCAATCAGTGGGGGCGCACACTGTCTCCCTGGCTACCAAGGAGTGTGGACCCCACCCTTTGGGCCCCTTTTGGGCGCCAATCCTGACCAAGGTGATAGGCCAGTTCAAATGTCTATTATAGGGTAAATTGTAATTCAATTGGTCACTTATGTGTGACCTAGACTGTGCAGTTTCCTCTGTGTCATTGGCCACCTGTGCATGGCCAGGCCCAACCACATGGCCTTTGCCCTTAAAAGCCAGTCTGTAAGACAGAGAGGGGTCGCCTCTCTTTGTAAGAGACGGCCCTGGCCAGTCAGTTTGATTCTTGATGCTTGGCGCGAAATAAAGCTTTGCTCAACCTTCGCTTTGTATCAGTCTCCCTCCTTTGATTACGGACCCAGCAGTTAGAGCCAGATAATTTCAAAGCATTTAGACTTTGTGCCATAATTTCGATCAATACGAATGTAGCCACCATCTCTGCCCCGTTATGATAAGGGGATTTCTGGTATTTTTTGCCTGCTATCCAAAAGGCGAATAAAAAGACAAAGCAACGAGAGTGGAGGAAAGCGGGTGAAACAGTAGAGAGTGGTGGTCTGAGTCTTATGAAAACAAATTCTTACCTTTCTTGGTGCCACAGTAAGGATCCACCAAAGAGCAGTGCCAGGTACTGTGGGGGTTAATGAGGAGCAGGAAATCAGCAGCAGGACCTGGTTTGCTAAAATGCAACACAGAGGGCGCTGGGGGCGATGGAAGGTTTGGGAGGAGGGCAGAGGCCTTTGGAATGTCGCAGCCAGCTCCCCACTCTGCTGTTGGAAGGCTGAGGGGAGGGGCCTTCCCCAAAGCTTTTTTAGCCCAAACAGCTGCCCTGTGATCTAGGAGAAGGATGCATTGTCCCCCAGGCTCTGTTTGGCAGAACTTGTGGAACAGGAAGATTAGCATATTATATCTTTCCCAGAAACAGCTCCCCCTAGTTTCAGGAAGACCCCTTGTTGAGAAACAGTGGTAAGGATTTGTGATTATCCTGAAGGACCCATAAAGCGGGAGCAAAGAAGGGCAGGCGGTCTCCAGCCGTTGACCCCCTTGTCTTGCTTCTCTGTGTCAGCAAAGTTGAGTAATCTTTGATCTGTCGGTATAGGGATGGCTGTCCATTCCTGGCAAGGTACTACTTTTCTGAAATCATGTGTTCTCATGAATTTTTTGAAGTATAATTAATGTACAGTCTTATGTTAATTTCAGGGGTACAATATAATGATTCATCAATTCTGTACATTACTCGGTGCTCATGAACAGAGATGAACTCTTCCTCTCTTTTATCTATTTCAACAACCCCTCCCCCCCCCACTTCCCTCTGGGAACCACCAGTCTTTTTTCTATTTAAGAGAATTTTTTGTCTATTTTTCTTTGTTTGCTTCTTAAATTCTACATATGAATAAAATCATATTTGTCTTTCTCTACCTTATTTCACCTAGCTGTATTCCCTCTGGGCCCAACCATGTTTTTACAAATGGGAAGATCTTCTTTTTAATGGCTAAGGAATATTACATTGTACATATATGTCCCATCTTCTTGATTCATTCATCTATCAGTGGACACTTGGGTTGCTCAGCAACAAAACAAAAAGGCAACCTCCTAAATGGGAAAAGATATTTGCAAATGATCTATCCGATAAGGGGTTAATATGAGGAGGAAAATGAGCCAGAGCAGGTCTAGGCCAGGAGGCCCCAGAAAATGGAAAATTACTAACAATAAGCTAGAGATAAGCAGTAGCCCTACTGGTGGTAAGAGATAATCAGCCCTTTCTGCTTCTGTAAACAGGCTTCCCCCCACAGGCTCCCTGCACTACTGTTCCCGCCCAAAGCAGCCCCTGCTTCCCCAGTTCAAACCCATCTCCCAGCAGTCAGCAAAGCCCTGGGGCCTGATTGCTTGCAGTCCCCTATGAAAGCCTTGTGACCCCATTGCCCAGGGCCCAGAGTTTCAAGCATGGCTCATCTGGGTCCCCTGGCGTAAAATAAGTTCAAGTACTCCTACTTCTCCAAGTGTCCCTTGAATTCTTGCCCGTCCGATTTTCATTTTTCTGCAACAAATATCCAAAAGGTATAAAGAACTGATACAACTCAACACCAAATTTAAAAAATCCGATCACAAATGGGCAAAGGAGCTGAATAGATGTTTTTCCAAAGGCAACATATATACGGCCGACAGAGACACAAAAAGATGCTCAAGATCACTCATCGTCAGGGAAGGCAGATAAAAATGACAGTAAACTGTCACCTCACACCTGTCAGAATGGCTAAAATAAAAAACACAAGACACAGCAAGTGCTGGGAAGAATGGAGGAAAAGAAGTCTTGTGTACCACGTGGGAATGCAAACTAGGACACCTACTAGGAAAAACAATACGGAGGTTCCTCAAAAAAATTAAAAATTGAAATACCATAGGATACAGGTCTTCCACTAATTAGTATTCATCCAAAGAAAACAAAAACACTTATTTGAAAAGATATAAGTTCTCATGAATTTTGACTAATAAGTTATTCTCTAAGAAGGGTGCAGGTATATTAGGATTCATCCAGCTAGAAACCCACAGAGCTGTCAATGAATGAGATTCATGGATTCCACAGAACATTGTGGATCTGGAGTTCCCATGTATCTACTGATGAATGAGACAGTTACTAAGTGTTGCATATGTACACACACGCATCTGCTTATGATTTAGGATATAGACATTTTCAGTGACATGGTTTTTCTTCTATTAACACATCTTTATTAATAAATATCAACTGTAGTAAGAGTTTTTATTTCCAAAATGTATAGTCCATAAAAAGTAATGTACCTAGTAAACACAGATACTATCTATAAAGTCAACTTGTAACTCTCCTAGAGTACTTTGACTTTTCTTGACAGTCATCATCATGTCTAAAAATAATACATTTATACTTTTCATTCTTGATCTTTCCACTGGAATGTCTTTTCTTTAATTTCTTAGGTGGGATCCACCATTTGCTTATTACTTCTTGGCTTACCTTTTGAATTTGCCAGAGCATGACTTGAAGTAACCTCCCTAAGAAAGGAGTGTAAAAGAGGTAATTTTTTTTAATTTTTCTGTTTGAAAATGTTTTTATTCTATACCTGTATAGTTAACAGTTTGGTAGCTGATGAAAGTGCATATTGAATATTTTCTTACTGGTTTCTAGGTAATTGATAGTACTTTCTGAATATTATTTATATTATATTGAAAATATCTTTTATTATCTCCACTTTTACATTCTTTTTTTTTTTAAATATATTTTATTTATTTATTTGACAGACAGAGATCACAAGTAGGCAGAGAGGCAGGCAAAGAGAAGAGAGTGGGAAGCAGGCTCCCTGCTGAGCAGAGAGCCCGATGTGGGGCTCGATCCCAGGACCCTGGGATCATGACCTGAGCTGAAGGCAGAGGCTTTAACCCACTGAGCCACCCAGGTGCTCCTCCACTTTTACATTCTTTGTTTAATTTCAGTCCTGAAATTCATGATGATGTGTCTGTGTATGAGTCTCTCTAGAAAGTACTAGATTCGCCACTGAGCCTTTTTCTTTTTGCTGTAACTCTCTCTTACATATCTATTCTAAAATATTTAGTTAACTCTTCAACTTTATATCTGATTTGAATTTTTTTAAATAATTTTGTCAATCATGTTTAAAAACATGATCCAGGGCATTCAAGAAAAGAAATCTATGTAGGTCTTTGAATTGTTGAATTTTAGAGGCAAAAAAATTTTTTTTCAGGGGACATAGAACCTTATCTATGACCAAAATTAAAAAATAGTAGTAGTAGTCTTTGCCTCTCCACCTCCCCTTTTCCATCCTCTTCCTCCTCATCCCACTACTGGTGATGATGTAATGCTGTCAGGGACATAAATTATACAACGTTTCTGGAAGGCGCTTGCTTAGCTGACACTGAAGCTTTAACAGTCTGACTATGACCTAGCGGCTCATACATACAGAGTCTACCTGTAAAACTATATAACTAAGAAATTAGAAGAATACCATAAAAATGTATTCTAGAATAGGATAACTCATGGCCAAGATTGAGAAAATATATCAATTAAGTTACACTTACGTGCAAGTAACCAGTGAAAAGTTCCTGAATTAATAGAGTGACTTATTTCAAATTAAATATATTAAAATGGGTAGATTTGACATCAGTTAATTCAGTGGCTTATACATATTGTTATGCCCAGATCATAAGACCACCACCAAAAAGACCACGGAGAGCCAGACGTTCCAAAATGCAAAAGCAAGGCTTTATTCAGGCTGGCGGGCTGCAGCTCAGACCTCGTCCTACACACCGACGCAGCGGAGTTCAGGAGGAGGCGCCCGCTGGAATTTTACAGAGATTATATAGGAAATTTTAGACGCAAAAAGTACATAGTCACATAGTTACATGTGTAGGTGACCTTGAAAGTGATTGGTGTCTGAGGTGACTTAAGCTGTGTTGTCCGAGGAGGGTTGGTCAGTTAGGAAAAACTGCTGACAGGGAGTTTTCCTTACTGGTTGTTTTTCTATCCTTTGTTAGCATATAGGGCAATAACCCTGATTGGCTCACACTTGGTCCCTCGTTTACATATGGAGAATCACCCTCTATTGGTTCATGTCCGATTCCTTATTTGCATATATAGGAACCATTTCTGTTGGTTCTTGTCCCATCCTTTATTTGCATATGTGGGAACCGCTTTGGAATGTCTTCAGCTTAATGTAAACAGCAAAAGGGCTGCCGCCTTGAATGGCGTCACTTTGGCCCTTCAATATCATTAAAGAAGTTGGACTCATTTCTCATATTGGCCTACGGTACCTGTCTACAAATAAACTGGCAAGAATTATGCTATTACAGTAATTGATTAAATTAAACAAGATTGAGACTAATTTCTGAAAACGTTGTCGAGATGATGCTGGTAATTAGCATGGTGGTCAAGCTTGCCACTGGAATTGATTAATTACAGCTTTGGAATTTCGTATGATCATACAGGAATGGATCTCACAAAGGTCTAAAGCTAGGACCCGATGACCTTTGTTTTGGGGGTGACTAACTCTAACTTTATTGAATCTCAAAGAGAGTTCATAATAGTTGGTTTGTGCTTGGAACCTAGTGCAGTAGACAGAAAGATATTGAAGTCTCTAGAGCAGCTGAGACAAGAGTCAGGCAGGGGCCTGCGGGGTGGGTAGCAGAGCACAGGAGTACAAAACAGGAAAGGCAAGCTTCTAAAATCAGTCCACGTTCTCACCGTGCATAAGTGGAATGAATCCCTTACACCTCGCAAACAAAACAAAAGAGGAATTTGTCCAGGGGTCAACGTCTAGACCTCACATACCTGAAGTGAGTCATCCCCATCATCCCCATAAGCTTACATAACTTTTGTCACATTGAAAAAGTCCCATCCTGGGATGCCTGGGTGGCTCAGTTGGTTACGCGGCTCCCTTCGGCTCGGGTCATGATCCCAGCGTCCTGGGATTAGGTCCCACATCGGGCTCCTTGCTCAGCAGGGAGCCTGCTCCTCCCTCTGCCTCTGCCTGCCTCTCGGTCTGCCTGTGCTCACTCTCTCTCTCTAACTAATAAATAAATAAAATCTTAAAAAAAAAAAAAAAAAGAAAAGAAAAAGTCCCATCCTGTGTCCTTCAGTGTTTTTCTATCACTGATACAATTATCCATGCTAATAATCATGCGGGTGGTATCCTGTGCAAGTCTCACCATTTTTTAAAAAGATTTTTATTTATTTATTTGACAGAGAGAGAGAGAGAGAGATCACAAGCAGGCAGAGAGGCAGGCAGAGAGGAAGGGAAGCAGGCTCCCTGCTGAGCAGAGAGCCCAATTCGGGGCTTGATCCCAGGACCCTTCAGCCTGAGTTGAAGGCAGAGGCTTAACCCACTGAGCCACCCAGGCGCCCCGACAATATCAACATTTAAAGAAAATAATTTGAATTTTGCTTTCTGGTATAGGGATGTGATGAGGATGATGATGACCATGGATCAATGACATGTCTCTGCTTAACCTCATTCATGGAGTAAGTGATGCTTTTGCTGTTGAAAGGAGAAATTCATCAGAGCTTTAAGTGTTCGCCTTTTTAAAGATTTTTTTTTTTTTTTAAATTTGACAGATAGAGAGAGGGAGTGCAGGAGCGAGCACAGGCAGACAGAGTGGCAGACAGAGGCAGAGGGAGAAGCAGGCTCATTGCTGAGCAAGGAGCCCGATGCGGGACTCGATCCCAGGACGCTGGGATCATGACCTGAGCCGAAGGCAGCTGCTTAACCAACTGAGCCACCCAGGCGTCCCAAGTGTTTGCCTTTTTAAATGCAAATGACAGTAGTGGGGAAATGGCAAACTGAACTGAGGACAATACATCACTAAGTAAGCTTTTTAATTCAAGATAAATAGATAAAGAACAAGTAATATCAAGGACTGATCATGAGTAACTTGAAATCGTCTAATGTCAGCACACCACAGAGTAAACTCAGAATTTTTGTGAGAGGAAGGGATCCAGTAGCCATCTATGGAATTTGAAATAGTATCACTTTTCAGCATGGAAGAGACATAAGCTGCACAAAACCCTCAGAAGGAAGGAGACCTACATGCCCCGGAGGCCACATCCAACTTCAAGGGCCTCCCAGACACAAACCCCCAGGCTTAAACTCAAACTAACCCACCCTCAACTTAGGCAACTGGGGAGCTAGCCTCAGCACCCGAAAATCTGGCCTATTATGCCCCTAGGCCCTAACCCTAACCTGAGGTAGGGTTTTCAGGCATTCATCCACCAAGTCCTGGCCTCAAAGCCCTCCAAATTGGGGACCCCTGAACCACACTGCAGGACTCCGCCTGCTCCTTCAGAAGGAAACCTCGCCATTTGGAGCTGAGTAGAACCTTCAGATTGGAAGAAACCTGCAGGCCTCTTTAGGCCACCCCCACCATTGGGGGCCCCCTGAACATAAACCCCGCAGCCTGACACTCAGCCTGAACCCAGCCTTCAACTCAGCACCCCCACCCGGGAACCTCACCTCTGCACCAGCAGATTGGGCCTGCTATGCCCCTACCCCTAATCCTAGGTTGGATTTTCAGGCTTCCATCTCCAGAGGCCTGGCCCCAAGCCCTCCAGAATGGGGACCCATGAGCCATACCCCCGGAGTCTGCCTGCCATCCAGGAGGAAAGTGTGCCATTTGGAGCTGCACAAAACCCTAGAGCTGGAGAAACTTTCATGTCCCCCTGAGGCCACTCCCACCCTTGTGACCAACCCCCCGCCCCACCAGGTCACAAACCTGGAGCCTGAAGCTCGGCCTGACACCCCTCCCTCAACTCTGCCCCTGGAAAGCTCGCCTCAGTGAGGGCCCTCAGTGGAGCCGTGTGGGCCCAGCCTGTGGTCCCAGACGGTCACAACACACACCTAGCGAGAGAGTGCTCCAAACAGAGGGTGCGTGCATGCCCTGAAACACATCACAACATGGGCCAATTCTCACAAGCTTTCTGCCCAAATGGATATAGAGAATTGGCCGGGAACCCCCTCGAACTCGCTTCTAGTGACCGGGGCCTTCAGGAGAGCCGCCTGAGCTGGGCCTGTGGTCCTGAGTGGTCACGGCCCGAAACTTGCAAGAAATCACTCTAAATGCCAGGCATACACGTGGCCCCAATTGCCTCAGGATGCCAGCCAACCCCTCCCTCTACTCAGCCCTCTGGGGTGCCCGCCTCAGTGCGGGGAGATCAGGCCTGCCAAGCCCTAGGCCCTAACCCTAACCCTATGTTGGGTTTTCAGGCTTCCGTCCCCAGAGGCCTGGCCCCCAGCCCTCCTGAGCCACACCCCAGGACTCTGCTTGCCACCCAGGAGGAAACTGTGCCATTTGGAGCTGCACAAAACCCTCAGAGTAGGAAGAAACTGCATGCCCCCGAGGCCACCCCCACCTTCGGCAGCCCCCCTAGCCGCAAACCTGGAGTCTCACGCCCCATCTGACCCCTGCCATCAATTCAGCCTCCTGAGGATCCCACCTCAGTGCTGGCAGATGGGGCCTGCCATGCCCCTAGGCCCTAACCCTAACCCTAGATTGGGTTTTCAGGCTTCCGTCCCCAGAGGCCTGGCCCCCAGCCCTCCAGATTGGGGACCCCTGAGCCACACCCCAGGACTCCGCCTGCCACCCAGGAGGAAACCATGCCATTTGGAGCTGTGCAAAACCCTCAGAGTGGGAGAAACCTGCATGCCCCCCTGAGGCCACCCCGACCCCACCCCTCCCCGCCACAAACCCAGAGCCTGATGCTCAACCTGACCTCTTCCTCAACTCTGCCCGTGGGGGACCCTCCAGGGAGCCTCATGGGCCTGGCCTGTGGTCCCAGTCGGTCGCAACACACCCCTAGCGAGAAGGGCTCCAAACACTGGGCACGCACATGACCCAAATTGCCGCCCAATGCCAGCTAATTCTCACGAGCTTCTGCCCAAATCAGTATTTGGGCAGAAGCTTGTGAGAATTGGCTAGAAATCCCAGTGAACTCGCTCCCGGAGGTGCGGGCCTTCAGGTGAGACACCTGGCCCTGGCCCATGGTCCCGAGTGGTCACAGCCAGAACCCTGCGAGAAAGTGCTGTAAAGGCCAGGCGCAGGCAGGGCGCAAATCACCTCAGAACACAGGCCAAACCTGCCATCTACTCAGCCCCTGGTGGGAAGATAGGGCCTGCCATGCCCCTAGGACCTAGGATTTAAAATCCCACTTTCCCTTCCCATTCTCCGTCTTAGACAGCTAGCTCCTGCCTCGTCATTTTGATCAAAGTTCTTGGAGACCCTGACCTCCAGGCACCATCGAAGAAGGGAAGGTGTTTCCCTGGTGGGGCGCACCATCTGCGCTCGCGCTCTCCTGGTGGTATGGAGCCCAGCGGCTGTTTTCCCCAGTGTCTGTGCCCAAGCAGTTCACCAGCTGCCTCATTCACAAAAGACACTCCCATCACCCACCCAGGAAATTCCAGGAAATTTAGAAACTCTGCGTCAGGAACCAGGATCAAAGACAAATACTAGAACAAAAGATGCTCCTGGTGCTCTTAACACTCAGGAAATTGTAAAGGTTTTAGGAGCCCTGGGCCAGGAACTGGGCAGAGACCAATAAATAGATTCACTTTTTATTTCACAACAATGTATAAGTTCTCCCCAGAGGGAACATCTCTCATGGGGGCCTTTCCTGCCCTTGGAGGGATAGGGTACTGCAATAGTTCGGGGAAGTTTTGGTAGTTTGAGAGCAGGTTTATTGTGAATTTCTTACATGGGAAGAGCACCGAGTCCCCAGAGAATTTTTCCAACACACAGTCTGGTTTAATCCTTACTGTAGCCTGGAAAGAGCACCCAGCAAGCATTATTATTCCCTTTTGACAGGTTGAGAAACTAAGCGTCAGAGAGAACAGCTGGGCTCAGCATATTAATAGGTGATCTAGAACACTGCAGTCTAGCATCTAAAAACAAAGATTCTCTAAGGAGTTATCTAGGCCACTCCAGAGAAGGGGTAGGGAGCCCAGGTGAGCTGATGGAATATGGATTTCAAAGCCAATGGTGCTAGACTTTGAATCTTTGCTGCACTCCACACAGCTAGCTGTGTGACCTTGGCCAAGTCATTTCATTTCTCTAAGGCTCATTTTCTTCATTTAGAAAATGGGAACGAAAACTGTTTTCACAGAACAGGACTGTTCTGTGTATTAAATGAGATAATATATGTGAAGCACTGAGTGCAGTGCCTAGCTTATAACAGAAGCTCATAAATCCCTGTCATCAAGAATAGTGTATTCAGGGTTGCCTGGGTGGCTCAGTGGGTTAAAGCCTCTGCCTTCAGCCCAGGTCATGGTCTCAGGGTCCTGGGATCGAGCCCCACATCAGGCTCTCTGCTCAGCAGGGAACCTGCTTCCTCCTCTTTCTCTGCCTGCCTCTCTGCCTCCTTGTGATCTCTCTCTCTCTCTCTTTCTCTGTCAAATAAATAAATAAAATCTTTTAAAAAAGAAAAGACTAGTGTATTCATTTCCAACTGTCACTGTAACAAATTATCATAGACTTGGTGGCTTAAAACAACATAAATGTATTATCTTCTGGTTCTGGAGGTCAGAAGTCTACATTGGGTCTCATTGGGCTAAAACCAAGTGTCAGCAGAATTGCAGTCCTTCGGGGGGCTCTTAGAAAATATTTCCTTGTGTTTTCCAGCACCTGGAGCTGCCCGGATACCTTGGCTTATGGTCCCATTTGCCCATCTTCAAAGCCAGCACTGTTGAATGGAATCTCCCTATAACACCACCTCCCTGGGTGTGCCATCTGACCCATCTTCTACTTTCAAGGACCCTTGTGATTGCACTGAGCCCACCTGAGTGAATGAATGAATGATCAAGACCACTTCCCTACTTTAAGATCAATTGATTAGCAACCTTGATTCCATCTACAGCCTTAATGCCTCTTTGCCACATAAGGTTCTGGGGATTAGGACAGAGATATCTTAGGGAGGCTGTTATTCTGCCTACCACAAATAGTATATATTTTCAAAATGCAAATATAAAGCTAATGCTTTAATAGCCAAACTTCCACAGAAAGAGGCCTTCCATGAAGCAGAAGCTAGCCAATCACAGGGCAGGATAAGACAGGGTTTGGGGGACGCCTGGGTGGCTCAGTTGGTTAAGCTGCTGCCTTCGGCTCAGGTAATGATCCCAGGGTCCTGGGATCGAGTCCCACATCGGGCTCCTTTTTTGGCAGGGAGCCTGCTTCTCCCTCTGCCTGTGCCTGCCTTTCTGTCTGCCTGTGCTTGCTCTCTCTCTCTCTAACTAATAAATAAATAAAATCTTTAAAAAAAAAAAAAAAAAGACAGGGTTTGGGGTACCTGCTGGTTCTCTGCTTGCCCTGACTGGGAAGCTGTTGTTACAGCCGCTGGCTGGAGGTATCTCTGGGTCCTGGGTCTGGAATCCTACTTGATCTCAAGTTGAAATTCATCCAAGGGCTGAGCTAGCATGGCCCCCAGAGCTGGGGTCACTCTGGCTGGCTTCTGACAGGGTGCACAGGGACCTCTCTTTGCAAGGAGCATGCGGCAAACACATCTCCCTGAGCAGAGGCTCCACGTCCCAGCACGAGGGCTGCTGGGCTGTGGGGGAGGTGACTCTCTGCGAGCCATCAAGATGTCCTCAGCTTTGCAGCCTCTGGGTTTGCAGCCTCTGGATTTGCCAAGCCAACGAGTCACATAGGAAAACTTGGGGAAGATACCAAGTCTGCCCTCGGGAACTGAGGATGATGAAAGCGATCTTAACTAAAAATCAGTGGGGCCCCAGGTGCTGTGCAAAGTGCTTTACGTGCACTTCATTCAGTGCTCACAGAGGGGTCTGGAGAGGGTTTGGAAGACCACGCAGTCCAACCCTGTCATTGTGCCGATGAGGAAGCTGAGCTCAGACACGGGACTCTGCCAAGGGGGCACAGACAATCCATGGGAAAGTACTTTTTTAAGTACTAAGGGAAAGCCCTTAGTACTGGGCTTAGGGGTTCCCAGTAGTACTGGGCTTAGGGGTTCGAGGGCTCACTCCCCCCACACCCCCATCATGCTATCCACAGGGTCCTCCCGGGAAGGGCAGAAACAAGGGGTCTCAGGATGCCCCAGAGGAGTAAAAAGATTCGAGATAGATGTCCATACCTGAAATGACTCGGATGCGCAGGCCACAGGACAGCCAGCAGAGGGCCCGGAGGTCCCTTGTGGAGGACCAGCAGCTCACACCTCAGACAATGTGACAGCAAGGGCTGCAGGGGAGAGACTGATGGGGCCAAAGGGTGGGAGCAGGGAAGTTGTGAAGGACCCCTGGGAATGGGAGAGGAGGGGCCCAATTTTCAAATCCAAGTCCTGAGTTCTGGCTTCTCTAGGACCCCAAAGAAAATTCCTTTCTCTGGGTTCCCTCTGCCAAGGTGAATGGAGCTATCCAGAAGTCTCCCTGCTCAGGAGAGTACAGTCCTGCAGCCAGGAGAGGAGTACCCCCCCAGAGCAGACAGGCAGAGCCAGGACGCCCCTGGTGGGGCCACGGAAGGTCACAGGAGGGTCATGGAGGCCCTGAAGGACAGGACTACTTGAGGAAGAGCAGGTGAGTGTGGCTGGGTGGGGGTGACCACTGGTGGGGTCAAATCGGGCCTGCAGCAGCCCACTTCTGCGTGGCCCTAAGCTAAGAATGGCTTCACATTAAAATATATATATGTATATATATGGAACCCTTCCTGAATTTCCTGTCATCCTTGCGCCACACTCGTCTTCTCGGTTCGGTTCCAATTTTAGGGGATGTGCTGCCAAAGGGTGCACTTACCATTTTTAAATGGGTAAAAAACCTGTCTTTGGCAACATGAAAATGATGTAAAACTCAGATTTCAGTGTCCATAAATAAAGCAGTATTGGAGACCGACCACACTCCTTGGAGTAGTGCTGTCTAGGGTGGCTTTTACACCACAGCCACGGGATGGAGCGGCTGCCACAGAGACGGGGGGGCCCACAGCACCCCAAATCGTACGGCCCAGCCCTCTGCAGAATATGTTTGTCAACTCTTGCTGGAAAGCTTGGTGTTTCTCTCTCTCTTCTCTTTTTTTTTTTTTTTTAAAGATTTTATTTATTTGTCAGAGAGAGTGAGCACAGGCAGAGCGGCAGGCAGAGGCAGAGGGAGAAGCAGGCTCCCTGCCAAGCAAGGAGCCCTATGTGGGACTCGATTCCAGGACGCTGGGATCATGACCTGAGCCGAAGGCAGCCGCTTAACCAACTGAGCCACCCAAGCGTCCCTCTTTTTTTTTTTTTTTTTAAGATTTTATTTATTTACTTGAGAGAGAGAACAAGAGCCAGGGGGAGGGGCAGGGGAGGGGCGGGGAGAGGAACAGACTCCCTGCTGATCCGGAAACCCTACATAGGGCTCATTCTCAGGACCCGGAGATCATGACCTGAACCAAAGGCAGAGCTTAACCCACTGAGCCACCCAGGCGCCCCAAGGTTGGTATTTCTAAAAATATGATTTTACTGAGGTAAATCATATGTAAATAAAATTCATGCTCAAAAAAGATGACAGACAAAGCTTAAGTTCCCTTTGACTCGCCCTCCCTGGCCACCAGCCCCCTGCGCTTTCCACTTACCTCAGAGGTCACCACCTGGGTGGTGTTCTTCTAGAACTCCTCCTCCCCCTTGCATTTACATCAGCATATGTGCGTATCTATAGAGACATAAAGGATTGTTTTGTAAATTTTTCTTTCCGTAGGTGGTTTTAGACCATGCCTAGTTTCCTTAAACTTGCTGTTTTTGAACTCAGCAGTGTTCCTTGGCACCCCTGGAGACCTACCTTGATGCTTTTTAAAATGCTACATAATATCCCATGACTTGGCTCCATGGTTTATTATTCCTTCACCAGAGGACACACAGCGTGTTTCCTTTTTTTCTATTGGAAACAGTGCTGCAAAGAGCAAGGAACATTTCAAGACTCAACTAGCTACATGACCTTGAAGATTAAAGGCTTGTTAGATAAAAGAATGGTATTCAGTACAGACATGCGTTCTCGCTCTTGTGTCTGTGACTCAGGAAGCACCACCAGGCAAGTCCCTGTCAGTGTAGCCAGAAGCCTCCTCTTCTCCTGCAGAGATTTGTGTACCTTCCAACTATTGGTTATAAGCAGGTAGAAAGGCTTCTGGCTTCCAGTTGAAACAGGATTCCCTCTGTACAAATTCAATGGTTATTCTTGGAAGGTAGTGTGTGGAGCTGGGAAGTAGCAGAGAATAGGGAACCTGGGAGCTTGGGGCCCCCCTCACCTTCCCACTTGCCCTGGGACCTTGAATGGTCTCACTGGGCTTCAGTTTCCCCAGCTGTTTAAGGAGGGTCTGGGATACTTAGGGCTCTGGCCTTTCAGAGCCCTGACATCCTCTTCTCAGTGACCGAGTCCTTCAATAGCATTAGAGCTCCGAGAGATGATGGCGTAGCTGCCAGCCGCACGGGCACAGTGCTCTCGAGGGAGATGCTGGGAGCTAGGCAGGGCACCACATTGAACCCACACTCTCACTGAGCATCCTTTGTCCTAGTCCACTAGCACAGTGCCCAATACTTTGTGGGCACCAGACAAACCTCTGCTGAATGAATAAATGAGCTGCTCCAGCCTAGGCTCAGCAAGAGACATAGCTTCTAGCCCAAGGGTTCCCAAAGAGGCAAATAAGGAGGAGAGGGGAGCAGAAGGGCCGGGGTACAAACGGTCTAGGCAACATCTCGGAATTAGGTCACCCCTTCCTGGGTGTCAGCCCTTGAGTGGGGATCGTCTGGAATAGTGGACCTAGGGGTGGGGGGGTGGATAATCACTTTGAGTTGTAGTATTCATTCATTCATTTATTTCATTCACCCAGTATTTACTGAGACGCTACCAAGCAATGGAGACATGAAGACAGGTATTAGCCATTATCTCACAAATATCTAATCACCAATGAGGACAGTGCTATGATGGGAAGGAACAGGATCCTAGGAGAGACGATGGGGAGGGGTGTATAAAGTGTGCTGGAGAAAGGATTTGGAAGGAATTTCTGAAGAAGTGCTATTTAGGGAGAAACCCACAAGAATAGTTAAGCTTCTACCAGACTTACAAGAAGAGCTTTCGTTCCATGGGAATGGAATGTTTCGATAGAATTTTGAATGAGTCATGGGATCTTAGAATCCCAGACAGAGAATCTCAGAGTTATAGAATCTTAATCCCACAGAATCCTGAAAACAAACACTTACAGCATCTTCAACAGCAAATGGAACCTTAGAATTGAATGTTAGAGACTCAGTCTTCACATGTAAGAGCAAAGGGAATTGTTCAGAGAGTTTATTACCATCCTCTTCTCTACTGTTGTACAGATAGTAACAGAACAAAAGTGCACAGTCATAGAACCCAGCCAGAACGCTCACCTCTTATTATTAATAGATTAGGATTTATTATTAATAAATAATAATAATGGCAACAATGCTTATATTTATTTTCTCATTACTAGATACGAATTGCTGCTAAGTGTTTTATATCATTGTATCAGTGAACTCCAACACCGAACTCATGAGGTAGATGTTTTGTAATACCCATGCATTATAAGTAAGAAAACAGTCTCAGGGGCAATAAAAATGGTTAATGCTCACTCAGCCAGAATGTGGTAGAACCAGAACCTTAGGGCTTTTTTGCTTATGTGCTTTTTAATTTAAACACTGTGCTCTAAAGCATGGTGCTACACAGGTTTTTCTTATTACAGCTGCTTTCAGGTCTTTTTGCAGTGACCCCAGCCTTCCTGTGAATTCCCCCTTAAGGGGTCAAGATAATCTCTTGGTCCAACATTGCTGTGGGGTTATAAGCTTCCTGGAAGGTCTGTAGTGCACTCTCACATTAAAGGAGACTTCTGAGAGCGCCCGGGTGGCTCAGTCGTTAAGCTTAAGCATCTGCCTTTGGCTCAAGTCATGATCCCAGGGCCCTGGGATGGAGCCCCACGTCAGGCTCCACGCCCTGTGGGAAGCCTGCTTCTCCCTCTCCCAGTCCCCTGGCTTGTGTTCCCTCTCTCTCTGTCTCTCTCTCTCTGTCAAATAAATAAAATCTTATAAAAAAAAAAAAAGACCAAAAAAAGGAGCCTTCTGAAACAGAAATGTGCTGTTAAACCTAAAAGAAATGAGTCTGATTTCTGCAAAGAAGACATCCAGATGGCCAACAGACAAATGAAAAAGTGCTCCACATCACTGGGCATCAGGGAAATACAAATCAAAACCACAATGAGATACCACCTCACACCAGTCAGAATGGCTAAAATGAACAAGTCAGGAAATGACAGATGCTGGCGAGGATGTGGAGAAAGGGGAACCCTCCTACACTGTTGGTGGGAATGCAAGCTGGTGCAACCACTCTGGAAAACAGCATGGAGGTTCCTCAAAAAATTGAAAATAGAGCTACCTTATGACCCAGCAATTGCACTACTGGGTATTTACCCTAAAGATACAAACGTAGTGATCCAAAGGGGCACGTGTACCCAAATGTTTATAGCAGCAATGTCCACAATAGCCAAGTTATGGAAAGAACCTAGATGTCCATCAACAGATGAATGGATAAAGAAGATGTGGTATATATATACGATGGAATACTATGCAGCCATCAAAAGAAATGAAATCTTACCATTTGCGACGACATGGATGGAACTAGAGCGTATTATGCTTAGCGAAATAAGTCAACTGGAGAAAGACAACTACCACATGATCTCCCTGATATGAGGAAGTGGAGATGCAACGGGGGTGGGAGTTAAGGTGGTAGGAAAAGTAAAAATGAAAGAAGATGGGATCGGGAGGGAGAAAAACCAAAAGAGACTCTTAATGTCATAAAACAAACTGAGGGGGGTGGGGGGAAGAGGGGTTGGGAGAGGGTGGTGGGGTTACATTATATGTTTAAATAAAGCTTAAATAAAGTTAAAAAAAAAAGAAATGAGTCTATTTATGGGATTCAAGAAACAGCATGGCATCAGGAAAGCTAGTTCCCATCTTAGGTTAGGCACTGCTCAGTGACGGAGCCTCCCTGGGTCCCAGGCACCACCTCTTTTAGGTGAGTTGACAGTGCCTGTTCTGTTCACCTCAGTTGTGGAGAGATAATGCATGCAAACATGCTTCGTGATTTATGAAATATATGTAAGCATTCTAAGTTTCGATGGTTTCTACCTTGTACGTGAGAGCGTGGATGGATCTCCTATGGGGGGTAATTTGGAACTATCAGGAGCCTCAAAAAATATTGATTACTCTTTCATCTAGAATTCAAGTTTTAGGAAACAATCTTGAAGCTGTGCTGAAAAATTCAGAGTCAACCTAAACGTCCAACAATGGATGATTAGATAAATAAATTATACTATTACCCTATTGTTGGAATTTGATATAGTTATTTTCAATGTTTTGGAGAATATTTAATCACATAAAATAGTGTCTACAACAAGTTAAGGTGTGTCAAAGATAAAATAATATTTGCAGTGATTTCCAGGTTTTTGCAAATAAAAGTATACATATGTGGCACATAAGCACTCCAGCAGTGTTGTAACTATAATCATTGCTGTTATTGTTGTTATATAATAAAAGAATGATGTTAATAGTAATGTTGCTGTAGGCTACCTTTGGATTGTAGGATTATGGCTTTAAATTATTTTCATCCTTTGGGGCGCCTGGGTGGCTCAGTGGGTTAAGCCTCTGCCTTCTGCTCAGGTCATGATCTCAGGGTTCTGGGATCAAGCCCCGCTCTCTTTTTCAGCAGGGAGCCTGCTTCTCCCGCCCCCTACCTGCCCCTCTGCCTACTTGTGATCTCTGGCTGTCAAATAAATAAATAAATCTTTAAAAAATTATTTTCATCTTTTGATTATCATGGATAACCAATATTTTTATAACAAAAATCATTAGAAAAGTGGTTCTCTGATTTTTTTAAGCCTATTTTTTGCTTGCATTCTGTCTCTCCACCTCTCCACCCTCCAAGTGACCTGCTTGCCCAAAACAAGTGTCCTCACATCACTGAGACCCTATAGCTGAAAATAATCGGCTTCAGGCCAAGCAGTTAGAAACTCCTTATGTTCTTTCCCACAGAGAGGAGCAATCCCCAAGCCCTTCAGAGGAATGTCTCAGGTATTGAAACAGGACTTTCTTGTGGAAGCAGAGGGTCTTCCTGGTGGCCCTATGAACAGTACCCGCCCCCCCTCCACCCACTTTCCTTTTGTGAAAGTGAGAACTGGAATGCGCCACACCAGGCACACTGTCCCGATGGCGGCTGGCAGAACTGGAATCTGCCAGCAGGTGGCAGTACCTGACGACTTGCTGCTTTCCCAGCAGGCAACCCGGAGATCTCCAAAGTTTCTCCTCTGAAATCAGAGAAACTATGAGGAAGGAGTCTGGAATCCCAGTTCATTGTTCTGCCCACATCTCCACACCACATTGTCTCTCTTATAAACACTTTAGAAGGGCCACTGTATGTAGGAAGGAGTTTGGAACAGCACCATAAAGATGAAGTCATCTTAGCGTGTTTCTGTCCCCCATTTGCATCCTTCCAGGCTTTGTGTGCACCAGCCAGTGAGGTTATGTGACATATGCTTACTTGTTATTCCACAGCCCCTGGATGCTTACATTGTTTCCTTTCTGCAGTTAAAAATACGTGTGAAACCTAAAAAGCTTTCTCTCTATTTCAAATTATTTCCCTAGGACTGATTCCCAGAAATGAGAGGATCAGTCAAAGAAAACGAAGAGTCTATTAACCTTTTTTTTTTTTTTTTTTTTTTTTTTTAGCTCAGGGAATAAATAAGGCCCTGGGCTCAGCAGTTAAGGGGACCAGGCTTGCAATCCTGCCTCAGTCACCTGGGCTGACTGTGAGAGCAAACGCCATATTTTCTCTGATCGTCCGTCATCTTTACTGCAAATGAAGGATACTAATAGACCCTACACTCATACATTAGATCCCATTTTCTCTCCAAATATCGCTCCCCTCTCTCATCCATTTCCTCACTCTACCCGGTCATTCCCATCAGCTCACAGATATGCTGTGATGTCACCAGTCCTAAGTAAATAAACCAGCCAAAACCTTCCTCTTGATCCCCACCCCTGATCAGGGATGCCCCATTTTCTTTGCAGCAAAACTCTTGAAATGAGTAGTTGGTACTTGTTATCCTAAGCCCGTTCCTATAAGGCTCTTGCCTCCAACACTCCCCCGAGCCTGATCTTCACAGGAAACATTGACTTTCATTCTGCTAAACACAATGATGGATTTGTGGTTCTTGTTCTACTGGACCTAAGAGCAGCATTTGCACAACTAACCACTCCTTCCTCCTTCAATCACTTTTCCCCACTTGGTTTCCAAAACAGCACACTCTCTTGGATTTCCTTGCACCTTACTGCAAGCTCTTTCCCAGTCACCTTTGCTGGGTTCTTCAACTCCTGATTCTTTTTTCTTTTTTTAAGTTTTTTATTTATTTAAGTAATCTCTACCCCCAACATGGGGCTCAAACTCATGACCCCAAGTTCAACAGTCTCATGGTCTTCCAACTGAATCAGCTGGGCACCCCTTTTCTTTCTGATCCTTTACTTTTCTTTCTTTCTTTTTTTTTTTTTAAAGTAGGCTTCTTGCCCAGCACAGAACCCAATGCAGGGCTTGAACTCATGACCCTGAGATCAAGACCTGGGCTGAGACCAAGAGTCAGATGCCTCCTTTCTGATTCTTAATGTAGGGGTGACCCTTGGTTCTCTTCTCCTTTATGAGCTCTTCACTTTCTCTGGCCTTGAACAGTAGTTCTATGCATGTCACTTTCAAATCTATATCCCCAGCCCTGACCTCTTTCTTGAATGCCAGATTTGCTTATACAACTGCCTCTTTGACATCTCCTCTTGGATATCTAATAGAAATCTTAAACAAACTGATCAAAAATGGAAGTCAATTGTTTTCCCCTTTCACTCCCCAAATTTCTCCTCCTACGATTTTGTTCCTCACAGTTCATAGTAACTCCATTCTTTTAGTGGGTCAGGCCAAGTTCCTTGAAGTCAGTCTTGGCTTCTCTCTCTCTCACCTTATATCCAATCCTTCTGAAAATTATGTTAATTTTACCTTAAAGTATATCCAGTCTCTAGCCGCTTCTCACCGACTCCATATATGCCACTCTGACTGAGCCACCAGCATCTCTCCCCCAGATTATTCTAAAAGCCTCCTACCAGATCTCCAGCTCCTACTCTTGCCCCCCGCTAGTTTTCATTATTCTTGACATAGAAATATATCATCTCCACAATATATAAAGAGCTCTTACAACTCAACAACAAAAGGACAACCCAATTTAAAGATGGGCAGAGGGGAAAAAAAACTAAAATAGGTAAAAGATTTGCATAACTTGAATAGGCAAAGGACATTTCTTCAGAGAAGTTGTATACAAATGGCCAATAAGCACATGAAAAGGTGTTCAACATCATTAGTCATTAAAGGAATGCAAATCAAAATCAGGAGATACCAAAAAAAGGAAACACTCAGCTATACTACAGTCATAAAAACAGAACATAAAACCACAAGATACCATTTCACACTGACCAGGATGGCATTGAAAACAAAAACAAAACAAAACAAAAACAGAAAATAATACGTGTTGGCAAGAACATGAAGAATCCTATGCATTGTTGGTGGAAACAGCTCAGGAGTTCCTCAAGCAGTTAAATATAGAATTATCAAATGGACTAGGAATTCCACTCTTAGTAAATACGGAAGAGAACTGAAGACAAGTCCTCATACAGGCATTTATACATAAATGTTGATAACAGCACCGTTCACAATGGCCAAAAAGAGCAAACAACCTAAGTGTCCATCAGCTGATGAATGGATAAGCAAAAGGTGATATAGACACACCATAAAATGCTACTCAGCCATAAAAAGAATAAAGTACAGACACACGCGGCAACATGAAGGAACTTCAAGACCACTGTCATGATGGCTAATCTTACATGTTGGGTTGACTGGGCTAAGGGATGCCCAGAGAGCTGATAAAACATCCTTTCTGGGTGTGTCTGTGATGATTAGCATTTGATTCACTGAGAGATTAGCATTTGGTACAGTAGACTAAGGAGCTACCCTCACCATTGTGGTCAGACATGCTGCAATCCATGGAGGGCCAAATGGAACAAATGAGAGAAAGGGTGAATTCAGCTTTCTCTCTTCTTGAGCCAGGATGTCTATCTTTTCCTGCTCTCAGACCCACAGCCCCTTATTCACAGGCCTGCAGATTCCAATGGAATCACACCAGTGGCCCTCCTGGTTCTCCAGTTTACAGACAGCAGATTATAGGACTTCTCAGCCTCCATAAAATGCCTGAGCCAATTCCTATAATAAATCTTGTCCTACAGCTATTTCTATATACCCTGTTGGTTCTGTTTCTCTGGAGAACCCTAATGCAATCATACTAAATGAAAGGAGCCAGACATGAAAGGCCATGCATAGTATCATTTCATGTGTATGGCCCATTCAGAATAGATAAATCCATAGAGGCAGAAAGCAAATTGGTGGTTTCCAGGGTTTGGGTGAGGGGAGGATGGAGAGTAATTGCTTAATGGGTTCGGGCTTTCCTTTAGGGAGATGAAACTGGTTTGGAACTACGAAGATGGGGTGGTTAGATAAGAATGTGAATATATGGGGCGCCTGGGTGGCTCAGTGGGTTAAAGCCTCTGCCTTCAGCTCAGGGGATCGAGCCCCGAATCTGACTCTCTGCTCGGCGGGAAGCCTGCTTCCCCCTCTCTCTCTGCCTGCCTCTCTGCCTACTTATGATCTCTGTCTGTCAAATAAATAAATAAATAAATCTTTAAAAAAAAAAGAATGTGAATGTACTAAATGTCACTGAATCTGTTCACTTTAAAATGGTTAATTTTATGTTATGTGAATTTTACCCCCAAAGAAAGAAGAAAACAAATGGCATGTTCCTCCTCTACTCAGCATTCTGCAACAGCTTCCCAAATGCCTCAGAATAAAAAACAAAGTCCTTACAAGGACCCACAAACCCCCTTCCCCACCCCCATTTGATCTGGTCCCTCCTCATCTCTGTTTTCCTTGTACTCTCCCTCCCTCTCACTCCACTCTAGACACACTGGCCTCCTTGCTGTTCCTAGAACATTCCAGGCCTGCTCCCACCTCCAGAGCATTTGCTCCAGCTGTTTCCTCTGGCTGAGATGCTCTTCCTACAGCTTGGCTGCCTTCCTTACCTCTTCCACATTATTGTTCCAATCTCCCCTTCTCATTGAGCAAGGAGTCTTACCCTGCAGATTATCTCATTTTTCTTTAGAAGGCCCCAACGGCAGATTCATTGACACTGATTGAAAAATTCCTGATTGACCAGTTAAGATGACATTTCTGGGGGAGCTGAAACAGATTAGGTATTAATCCCCAAGCCACGGTTTATGAATTCAGTCTCAATGACACTATTTTGGGCCAGCGGTTTAATTTTTAAGAGATCTCATCATGAGGTAATTATGTTAATTTCTTCTTAGTCTCCTACTAGATTCCACTCATCTTTCTATTTTTTTAAAAAGATTTTATTTATTTATTTGACAGAGAGAAAGGGATCACAAGTAGGCAGAGAGGCAGGCAGAGAGAGAGGAGGAAGCAGGCTCCCCCCCCCCACCCCAGCAGAGAGCCTGACTTGGGGCTCAATCCCAGGACCCTGGGACCATGACCTGAGTCAAAGACAGAGGCTTCAACCCACTGAGCCACCCAGGTGCCCCTCCACTCATCTTTCTGGTTACAACTTAACATCACTCTCATTTGGATGGGTTGGGCTGGGTTCATCCGCTGTGGGCCAGCATTGCACTTTAGAGATTACAACTATCCAAACTGTATTGTAACAATGACCTAACCATCTGTCTTCTGTGAGAGTGAACAGGAGACAGATTAACAGGAGAAAATCAAATTTAGTTTCATACTTAAGGGGAATCCATACAGACATGGAAATTCCGAAGACACTGAGGAACATGACACTTATATGAGCTAGGGGGGAGGGTAGGGGTCTGAGGAAGACCATTAGAAGGAAGGTGAGAGATGTCTGGAAAATAAAATTTGCTCTGTTATAAAGATAAGTTTCTTAGGTAAACTGGAATGTCTTGTTAAAAGTTCTCTTCTTGTTGGGATTGGGAGGGAGACAAACCATAAGAGACTCTTCATCTCATGAAACAAACTGAAGGTTGCTGGGGGGTGTAGGGGCAGGGTGGCTGGGTTATGGACATTGGGGAGGGTATGTGCTATGGTGAGTGCTGTGAAATGTGTAAGCCTGATGGTTCACAGACCTGTACCCCTGGGGCAAATAATACATTATATGTTAATTAAAAAAAAAAAGTTCTCTTCTTGGGTGCCTGGGTGGCTGGGTCCATTGAGCATCCAACTCTTTAAAAAAAATTTTTTTTATTCATTTATTTGACAGAGAGAGAGAGAGAGCACAAGCAGGGAGAGTGGCAAGGGAGAGGGAGAAGCAGGCTCCCCACTGAGCAGGCAGCCCAACTGACTGGGGACTCAATCCCAGGACCCTGGGATCCTGACCTGAGCCAAAGGCAGATGCTTAACTGACTCAGCCACACCCAGGTGCCCCTGAGCATCCAACTCTTGATTTTGGCTCAGATCATGATCTTAGGGGTCCTGGGATTGGCCCCCTGTTGGTCTGCACACTCAGTGGGGAGTCTGCTTGAGGATTCTCTCCATCTCCCTCTGCTCTTCTCCCAAGCTCTTACGCTCTCTCTCCCTCTCTCTCAAATAAATAAATAAATCCTTAAAAAAAAAAGAAGAGTTCTCTTCTTGGTTCAGGCTCTTGCCAATGTACACTTAGGAGATAAACAGCTTTTCCTGAATCTGGTTTAACTCAAAATAATCTTCATGCCAAAGTGGTCCATCTTGGAGGAGCCTGCCCTTTGCCCTTACAAATAGATGAAAGGACATGCTTTCCAGCCAGGTCTCCTTGTGGGAGGCTTAGAGGACTCCGAACTAGTGACAGATTGAGGACAACCCTTGGAAAAAGCTTTGATTATCACTATCTTTTGGATGAGCAAATTTATAATCAAAGCAGTTAAGTGTCTTGCCCATGCAAACAGCACGTGAGTGGCCGCCCAGGGTTGCCATCAGTCTACTTTTTCACCAAAGCAGAGCTTCTACGGAGGTATAGGGGATGGGAAATACTACTGACCTTCGCTGAAGGGCCACCTCCCCCAGGAAGTCTCAACAAATACCCTGGGGGACAACCATTCTGTTTCCTCTGGATTCCCAAATAGTTTATCATTTTCTGTGTTCTAGCATTTTCCACGCAGCCCTAGGCTTTAACTGCTACTCTCTGCCTTTCCTCTGAACTAGGCACTTCCCAGAGCCAAGCTCCAATGCGCATCGGTTGGAGTCACTAGGCCCAGGTTAGCATCCCAGCTCCACAAATTACTGGCTGTGTCACATTGGTGAAATAACTGGACGTCTCTGGGCTCTCCTGCTCCCCAAAGTGGGTAAATAATGTCACCAGCCTGGTGGGGCTATTGAGGAATGAAATCGATCAGGCAGATAAAGTGCTTGGCCTCAATTTTGTGAGATATTCTGTTTCTCAACAAAGCTTTGGCGAGTGGTTGGAATTTGGGGGTAAATGTCCAGATCAGGGAATTGAAGCCCTGACTTCTAGCCCTGAGTGGCCGTGTGACCTTGGCCAAATCCCCCTACATTCTTTAGATCTTGGCCGGGGTCTGAGCACTGCCCTAGGTTCTCCCTGGCTAGGCCCTTCTTGGCCCTTGACATTCTAAGTTCCAGGAGCAAATGAACTTGGGGGGTGGGGATGGAGGAGGGAAGGCGGGGCGAGTCGGATTGGCCTCCGCGCGCCACGTGTCCCGCCGGGGAGCCGCAGGCTGTCCTCCGGGCCCGCCCCGCGCTGCAGCTGCTGCTACGGCTGGGCTAACGGGCTCCCACCCTGCGAGCTCCTCGTCTGCGCCCGAGTCTGCCTTTTCGCTGCAGGGAGCCTCCGCCGCGCGGTGAGTGAGTTGAGGCCGGAGAGGGGATCGCATCAGGGGACCCCCCCGCCTCCTGAGGGCTACAGGGAACTCGGGGACCAGCGATAAACGCCCAGTCATCGCTGACCTGTGCCTCCCGCGGGGCTCCGGGGTGGGGCGCAGGCAGGTGGCGAGCGCGGGCAGTGGGGGGACCGCAGGGGCGGAACCCGAGAGGGTCGCAGGCTGCATGTGTCTGGGGGAGCGCAGTGGAACCAATCTAGGGCGGCGGGAGCTGAAGAGAAGGCGGGGGGGGATGGGAGGGGGACAGGGAAGGGGAGTGGAAGGGAAGGGACGGGGGCAGGCGGGGGTAGGGGCGGACTCTGGCGCGGGTGGGGCCGGGGGCACTCGGGCGGGGGCAGCGCTCGATGCCGGCCGCGCTTTGGCTGGGGTGGGAGGCGGGAGAGACTTCGAAGACCTGGGGTTGGGGGCAACAGGACGAAGGGATGGAGGGGGTGGGGGCGGGTCTAAGGACCCGCAGGGAAGGGTGTGGCGGAGGCCTAGACTGAGGCTGCTGGAAGAGGCAGACCTTCCAGCCGCTTGTGCAGTGGCTTGTGTGTGCTGGGAGGAGGGCTCTCGGAGTGCAGACCCTTGGGGGACTGGCTTGTTCACACCCCAGGGACCCTCCTCTCCCTTTTGGAGCATGGCGGGCCTGAAGGGGACTCGCAGCTGGGCGCTAAGGGCATATGCCCCACCCTTCTTCCTGCTCCCCTGAAGCCCAGTTTAGGCCTTCCCTGAAGCTTAGGTCTTCAGATAACTCCCCAAATACCAGCATGGGACTGAAATACCCCGAATCCAATCCCAGCTCCTCCATCGACCTGCAGCGTGACCTTGAATCAGTAGTTTTCCCTCTCCCAGTCTCAACTTAATCCAAGTCGGGAGCTGATAAACCGAGCCCCTCTCCGTGGAAATGATGGCTGTCGTTAAAATTGGTTTATTTGTCAGCTGCAAGGAATGATTACAAATTTGGGAAGTCTTGATTACAGACTTGGGGAAGCCTGGGCTAGGCTTGTAGGCCCTGTAAGGGGCGGGGAGGGGTCCTTTGGGAAGAGGATCCAGCCTCTGCTTCCTTCCTACCCCTCCTTTTCTCTAAAGCCCCTTGGGTCTTCTCTCACTATTCCAAATTTGGACATATGGCTCCGGGGTTGGCCAAAGGACTCCCGGTTTCCTCAGCCTGCCATTTTTTTCACTCACTTCCCCCTCCTGCGGCACCCAAAGCACGCCTGAAATTGCCGACCCCACTGACCCAGAAAGGATATCCTGTCCTGCTTTCCCCTTCCAGGTGAATGACCCTTCCAGCTGCAGCTCCCACAGACCGTGCCCTTCTGGCTGGCAGGCCCTGTGCCATGCAAAAGGGCACTGGCCTTCGAGTCCTTGGAAAGCAGGGTTACAGTTCTGGGTGCTGGAGGGGTCCTGGGGCAAGGTCCTTCCCTGCCTGGGCCTTGGTTAAACATCTGTAGCAAAGGCTGCTGAACCGCCTGCCACTTCCAGCGCTGGTATTCAACTGTTCTAAGGCTTAGGATCCTGGGAGTTGGGTGGGGCTGGAGAGGGAGGCCTAGGCCTGCATCCCCCTCTGCAGCTGTGACAGTCACTCATCCATCTTCCTCTGCCTTCCACCCTTTGTTCCCAAGGCACTGGCTGCTTGGATTCAGAAACTATTTGTGGTTTCTGGGTAAGGGCAAGAGCTCTTGCTGGGGCAGAATGTGGATACCAGTGTGCAGAGGAGGGGGCTGTCGTGGGGAAGGGTAGGACCTCACCTGTGGGAGCAGGCCCCGGGAAGGGGTGGGAGGGGCTCTGCAGAGTTGAGGAGCTGCCAGCTTCTGGAGCATCCGCACTGCAGCACCCAGCAGGAGCCTTGGGCCACCTGGCTCCAACCCCCCTGCCCGGCCCGGTGTGGGTGGGTGGCACACCCACCCCCTCTAGGCCTTGTTCCTTCCTCCCTAGAGGGGCAAGAGATGTGCCCAGGGCACAGCTGGTAAAATGTGTTGGGGCTGCATGACTCCTCATGTTGCATTATTCTAGGATTTTCTGGGGAGGCCCAGGGGTATCACTTAGCCTCACCCCACCCAGCTTCTCCAAGATACTTCCTGGGTGGGGACAAAGTGCAGGATGTGGTCTGTACCCTGATTTCTGAGCATGCAAGTCCGAGTCTTATCTGCACCCCTGCCAACCCCACCACGGAGGAGAGGAAGTCTGGGGGGAGGGGGGCGAGTCCTCTATGCTTATAAACTTCTTGGCTTAGAATCCTGCCGCACTGCATTTCCTTTCTGCCTGGGATTGAGAAGCTCCCACAGAGACTGGCTAGGGAGGAATGACTTTTGTCTTTGGGTTCTTTGAGCCTCAGATTCCCTGTCTGTAGAAAAGGCTGGTCCCCTTGTCGTGAGATTGTAAAATGGCAGATGTGAGAGTGCCTTGTGAACTTCAGAGTGCAGGGCACGGAGAAGCAAGTGCTGCTCTTGTCATCACGGAAGGGTGTGGTGCTTGAGAAGGCAGGTGACCTGAGCCTCGGGTTCCTCATCTGTAAGATGGGTGTCCTGGGACCTCTTCAGTTATAATTAAATCATAACATCTGTTATTTACTGAACCTTGCAGCTTGCCAGGCTGAACCCTTGATAGGTTGGATGCAGCTGCGTGCCCATTTTGCAGATGTGGAAAGTCAGCCCTCTGCAGTTTAGGGGAGAAATACTACTAAATGCACGTGTGTTTCCCACGTGTCAAGGCCAATTCTCAGCTCTAGATGTGTCTTCTTTTCATCCTCACCACGACTCTGAGACAGGCACTATTTTTATCCTGTTTTACATTTGAGGCTAAGTACTTGCCCAAGGCCACACAGCTCCTGAAGAGCAGGTCAGGCTTCAGTCCCAGGAGGGTCGGCTCTAGCCCCTGTCCTGTTAGACACTACGCTTCTCTGTCTCTCACAAAAGTCACTGGGATTCAAACCCCGGGCCCATCCACTTCCAAGCCTGGGGCAGCCTGATGATCTAACTGGGGCCTTGCCCAGCCCTGAGATCAATGGTTCTGGGTCAGGAGAGGGAAAGACACTGCTCTCTAAGAAACCCGAGTGTCTTGAGCTGGAGGGGTGTGCCCAGGCTCAGGGCCAGGAATGGCATTTACCCGGGCTTCTTCAGAGGCTAGCTCCCTGAGACCAGTGGGGCTGGTCCTGGTGTCTTCCTGCGGGCTGGGGGAGGAGCCATCAGGAAAGGGGGAAGGGAAGGATCCCGATCTTATAGGGCTGGGGCCTCTGAAGTCTAGTACACACATCCTGGGAGGGACTAAGATCATTTTCTGGGGTACAGGAAGAAACTATTAGGCCTCTTATTACATATGCTTTTAATCTCATGCTTATAAAATATATTTTTATCATGACAAATACTGTTTTTTCTTTGGTTACTGGTGGTACATAGGATCAAAAAGATGACAGAGTACAGCAGCAGATTGCCAGCTTTGTGTGGGTGGGAGACTCAGCTGTCTCATTTTTTGTTCTATCCCCATCTCTCCTACCCATGGACATGCTCAGTAAGGATTTTGTTGAAAATTGAGCTCCTGCTTAATCACTAATTTTCTTTATCACATTGGGTAAATTGTACTTAACCCCTCAAGTCGTTGCTTCTCCTGGCTATAGAATGAGGAATAAAGCACTGTTTGAAGACCCCTAGGCTGGATGTCCTTTTATTGCGTGATCCCCGCCCCCCAAGGGGGTTACTAAAGGAGCATTAATATAACTCAGAGCATTTCACCCAACAATCCTTATGAGCCACACCCCGTGGTAAGGGGTGCAGCAAAGAAGCAGACATAGTAATTTTTAAGAAACAGTAAAGTCAGGGCACCTGGGTGGCTCAGTGGGTTAAGCCTCTGCCTTCAGCTCAGGTCATGATCTCACGGTCCTGGGATTGAGCCCTGAATCTGGCTCCCTGCTCAGCAGGGAGCCTGCTTCTCTCTCTCTCTCTCTCTCTGCCTGCCTCTCTGCCTACTTGTGATCTCTGTCTGTCAAATAAATAAATAAAATCTTAAAAAAAAAAAGAAACAGTAAAGTCATGATTCAGAAGATAGAAAAGTGATCACGTGCCGAAGATTTTATTCTAGTCGCCGACTAATGACTGGACAGACAGATGTTCTGACCAGCTTGAAAGAGGATCAGTGGACACTTTTATAAGAAGGAATGTACAAATGGAGGCAAACTGGTTTTTCTGGTGGAAGGGGAGGGAGATTAATTGGACCCTCACCAAATAGAACACTGTGAGCATGTCTATAAGAATTATTTTGCATTACCATCATTTACCTACAAATTACTGAGCTGTAAAATTGTTCAGACTGAAATCATAACCTGGAGAGGCTGAAGTAGAGATTTCTTTCCTAGAATACTTTGGAGGCAGGCAGCCTCCATCTACTCAAGGAATGATTAAATCCACAATGGTTGAATCCAAGCCAGTCAAAAGTAGATGGTTTCTGAGTGCTCTGGGGGTTCAAAGGAGAGAGAAATCTCTTTTGGCTTCCTGGAAGAGTTGAAAGAATCACCTGGGAAATCTTTTCAAAATTACCAAAGTCCAGGCCTCACCCCAGAACTGATGAATCAGAATCTCAGGGGGTTGACCTTATGCTTTGGTAAATTGGAAAAACTCCCCAGGTGGGATTCATGAAACCAGGATTGAAAGCTTGATGTTCGAAGGCTGGATAGAAAATGCTGGTAGAAGAGGTTCTTGGCTTGGTGGGGGAGGGAAGGGATGAAGAGGAAAGAAGGGAAGGCAGATAAATCAGGATGTCAAAGGCCTTCAGTGCTGAGCTTCGAGGGCATGCGTTAAAGGGGACATGTGGGGACATGTGGGCAAGCAGTGACACAGCTCAAGTTAGAGTTCCCCGGGCTCCCCTGGGGTACAGAGGTCTGGGGGAGTTTTTGCATGACCTTCCACTTTATTTTTTATTTTTCTCAGATTGCCTTCCCGCACAATCTGGTTTCACCCCCTTATACTCAGCATCTCCTCCCATTCTAAAAAGCATGCTCTTCCTCCAAAGCATGCAAGATACCTTCGGAGGACAGAAATGCTTCTTAGGCTGGTGTTGCTGTTCTGTCTGATATTCCCTCTGTCCTCCATCTGCTTCATTCTATGACGTCCAGACTCTTGGTTGTGACCACCTATCGGCCTGAACCCCTAAAATGTGTCTTTAACTTGATACACGCATCACACATGCAATAGAAAAGGGCAAGGTAAAAAAAAGAAAAATGGGAAAGTTGTAATGTTTTTTGTCCTGCACCCCAATGTCTCATTGTGCCCAGAATCCCACTAATGGTGACTGGGATGACAGAAGCCACCACTTATTAAACATTTAATGTGTTCCTGGACATGCTGAGTATTTTACCTGCATTAGCCCATTGAATTTTCACAGAAAACCTTATGAGATTAGCATTTTCTAGATGAAGAAACTGAGTCGAGAGAAATGACAGAACTTGCCCTAGGTCATGAACTAGGAATTTTCTGGAATGTCTGAATTTGAACTCAGGCCAGGACTGTGAAGCCTACATTCTTTATTATGATGCCATGCTGCCTCCCTTGTAAATGTTTGGATTTATCATAATAAAAGCTGCCATTTCTTGAGCCTTTACTTTGTAATAGGCACTGGGCTTAGGGCTCTTCATCTGCTGTTTCATTTATTTCTCAGTTATTGGGGATAATTTTTAGTATATGTGCTGCCAAAGGGAGCACCTTGGGGATAATTTTTATGTGCATTTTGCAGATGTGGGAACTGAAATTCAGTGAAGGTAATTTACCTAAATCACAAATGGGGGGCTGCAGAGCTGTGACTCACAGTGAGGTTCGACCTCAAAGCCCCTGCCTCTTGGTTTCCCTAACTCTTTTTTTTTTCTTTTTTTTTAAAGA
>ML102603.1:0-23617 GCA_003697995.1 Taxidea taxus jeffersonii
GGCAAAGAAAAACAAGATGGTAGACTCATAAGGTACAATTCAACCATTATGACATTTTTCTTTCCTCCTTCCTTCATTTTTAGGGAAAAAGAAAGGAGTTATTTTTATATACCTTATAATTTTTATGTTTTCCCACTTTCCTTACTACTATTCAGAAAGTAAGGCACCAAAATGGTCCTCCTAGAATAAGAAAAAAGTTTGAGAATAAAAAAAGTTTTTTTTAATGCCTCCTCTAGGAGGCACATAGAAGTTAGCTCTTTTGAGCATTTTTTCTTCAATCTTTATCCCAAGGAACTGCTAATAATGCCTAAAGATATCTCAAGTGCAAAATGCACTCGAATAGAAACCACGATACTTGAGATATACTTGGCAAATTGATTTACTCCATCATTAATTAGGTAATCCTGCAAATGAATTTTTATTAAGCAACTGCTAGGAATAAGCAATTATTAAGCACTACTGTATCCTTTGCTTGGCATCAGATTTTCTAGAACCGGATGGAATCCAACTCTTGAGTTGCAAATGAAGGTCTAGAACACCAAAGGAACTTGCCTAAGGACACAGCTAGTGAGGAGGAGAGCCAGAATAATAAGACCAAGTCTTTTGACTAACTTCAATTTTGAAAAGTTAAAGTCAACAAACATTTATTATATGCCTACCATTTGCCAAGCACGTGCCAGGCACTGAAAATAAAAGGATAAATAATATACAACAGCTACTTCAAAAGGATCCATGAGTTTTGAAAGAGCCTATAGAGAGGTGACTGCAAATCAGGCAACAAACACTTATTCAGGACCTACCATTTGGAAGAAGGCACATACAAATGTAGAACAATTAGACGTGATGCCTATACTCATTTTCATTTCCCACGAACTTCTGACGACAGTTTTCTTTATTACTATGTTGTAAACTTACTTTTAAATCTACTTTTAAAAACAAAGAAAAGTTGGGAAAACTGGAAAAGAACCCAGCTCTACTATAGCAGAAGGCATACAATATGAACAATGATACTATTAAGCAACAGGTGTGAAACATCTTTTTGCAAACAACTTTAAAATACTTAATGTTTTAGAATACCCTAGGCATATAGTCTAATTTTTCTAATTTGTGTTGATTTA
This sequence comes from Taxidea taxus jeffersonii, assembly GCA_003697995.1. Classification (NCBI taxonomy): domain Eukaryota; kingdom Metazoa; phylum Chordata; class Mammalia; order Carnivora; family Mustelidae; genus Taxidea; species Taxidea taxus. The sequence goes on from ML102603.1 coordinate 1,119, forward strand.
AAACACAATAAAGAGACGACTGAGTCCAAGCTATAACAATCCTTGAAGAGATCGGCCTTCAAACCTTAAGGACATTCCTCTAATACACTCTCTCTCTCTCTTTTGTTTTTTTAAGATTTTATTTATTTATTTGACAGAGAGAGAGAGAGATCACAAGTAGGCAGAAGAAACAGGCTCTCTGCTAAGCAGAGAGCCCCATGTGGGGCTCGATCCTAGGAATCTGAGACCATGACCTGAGCCACTGAGGCGTCCCTCTAATACAGTATCTTAATAAGTCATCCAGAACCATCTACAAATTTATCCAAACCTTTGTTCAAATTTTTATGTCTATATTCCATGCATGTTGCCTCCCAAAGCCAGCTGCTCCTACCTACCACATCAGTTAAAAAAAAGAAAGAAAAACCCTACTATTTTCCCTTTTCCCATAAAATTTGTTTTCACATGTGGCCCTTAGTTTGAAGACTGTAGAACTGATGAGGAATTTCCATGATCACAGATAACAAACTATTAAAAGTAACAGGAATTTAGAAATCACTCATTTTAACACTCAGTTCAAGAACTATAATGCATAATCCTAATAGGCTCAGTCGGTTAAGCCTCTGACTCTTGATTTTGGCTCAGGTCATGATCTCAAGGTGATAAGATCAAGTTCGTCTATGGCTCCATGCTCAGCAAGTACAGGGAGTCTGCCTAAGATTCTTTCCCCCTTTCCCTACCCCTAACCCTAGTGCGAGCAAGCACACATGCTCTCTCTCTCAAAAAAAAAGAGGGGTGCCTGGGTGGCTCAGTGGGTTAAGCCTCTGCCTTCGGCTCAGGTCATGATCTCAGGGTCCTGGAATCGAGTCCTGCACTGGACTCTCTGCTTGGCAGGGAGCCTGCTTCCTCCTCTCTCGCTCTCTGCCTGCCTCTCTGCCTACTTGTGATTTCTCTCTGTCAAATAAATAAATAAAATCTTAAAAAAAAGAATCATAATGCAAATGAACATTTTAATAAAATTAATTTTAAAATAACTAAATAAAATTATCATAATTGATATAAAGAAATAATAATAGCGTATTTTTTAGGTGTCAATGAGGTATTTACTGATTTTGCTGTTATTGTAAAATTCAAAATGGTTGCCTGCTTCAGTGGAATTTTAACAAAATGTTTACATTCAACAGCATTTCACCAAAGCACACTGATGTGTCACACTAATTTTGTGCAACAGTAATTCTGAAATTATTTAAGGATTTCAGCTTTATCTGTAAGTAGGTCATTAAACTGTGGTGGAAAAAGAAAGGTGCTTGCTAAGTTGCATGGTGATATAGCAATTTGGAACCAAGGTCAATTTCTGTAACAATTTCAAAGATCATAAAATATAAAAGAAACCTGCAGAAATTTTATTTTTGCCTTTTAAAATTGTGTTTAGCTCAGGAGTTTGTGTCCATATTTTTCTGATTAACTATCGTAATGGGAAATCATAAAACAGATTTTAGCATGCATCTATCTACCCATAATGAAAGGATATGGGGGAAAAGACAAGCTTAGCAAATTCCTGACTTAGCTAACACTCAGAGCTGCATCCAAACCCAAAAAGTAAGCATTTGGAAACAATTAGAGGTTCACTTCTGGTTGACTAACTCAATTCTAACTTTAACATTGAAACACCATTTTCCTAGCATATATAAATGGCATGAGTCATTCGGAATATGAGTTTACCAGTCAAACAGGGTAATGGTTTAATTCTTCAAAAGCTGAAGGTAAATTAAATTTATAATCATATAGTCATAAACATAAACTTAATGTAGGCTTAAATGCTAAGAGATTAAATAAGCAATAATTATTATTCTTTATTGCCAGTAACTTTGCAAATGAAAATATATTCAAATTTCACTTGAGAAGCAGGTTTTAGTAAAAGAGTCTCACCATTTCAACTGTAAATTATCTAGCAGTAATGATAAATAAGCCAAACAAAAGAAAAGGAGATACATTATGAAAACTCAGAAGAACAGACTAGTGATAATCGTAACGCTAGGCAATAAAAAATTTCAGAGCTGAACTATTACTTAGACCTGAGAATAAACATCTATAATAATAATTAAAACATAATCACTGATTCAACTTTTTGAATTGGCTTATGGGCTCAGTCCTTCTGCATATTATCAAGGGTTCTTACAATCTACGAACCTAGAAAAAGATAGGTGTACTTTTTAAAGAACCCATAAACTTTGAAGGTCTGGTATATGTCATACACTTGAAAATGTTTAGTGGACAAAAAGCCAAAGAAAACTGACCCAGAGTTGAAATATACTGTACATTTAGACACAGCAGTCCTAGGGCAAGCTGTAAATAAGCAGTCATACTTGCATAAATATGATTACTTCATAGTGATGAACAATTACCTATTAACCCAGAATTCCAAGATTCATAATGCAGGGGTGCTTAGGTAGTTCATTCTGCCTCTTGATTTCGGCTCAGGTCATAATCTCAGAGTTGTGAGATCAAGCCATGTGGGGCTAATACAGAAGAGATAACTCCATACCACGCGAACTGTGGCTTACCTTGTAATTATGCTAGGTTTCAAAACCTACGGTTTAAAATCAATGCACACAGTACCTACTTTACACAGTACCTACTTTAGTCAATAACGGTGATAACTGGATACCCTAAAATACCCCTAACTCAGAGCCAAAGTCATGAAAAGGTCACCCTTTCTTTAAACTTCTGGAACTTAGTTATAACACCTAATAAATCTGGTCTTTGGACCAAAAGCATTAGTAAGTAATGTCATACTAGTAAGTAATTAGTAATGTCTTTGTTTAGACTTAATAGTTTGTTTAGACACTTAATAGTTTTTAAAGTGCTTTCATAATTTTTTTCTTATTTGATCCTCACATCAGCCTTAAATAACCTTAAAAAAAAACATTCCATTCTGACATGACAGAATGTCAGATATAGGCAAGATTTGAAGAGATATTTAGGCCAGCTCCCTCATTTTGCAGAAGAGAAAACCATCTCAGGGAGTTCAAGACAACTTGCTCTTTGTTACATACTAGGAAGAGACAGAGTTGGATGTGCTGATTCCAATGCTAAAGTTCTCTGGACTCCACTACAGCATCTCATCATGATTAAGTCCTCTAGAGTCAGAGATCGTGTTATGTTCTTTTTAGTCCCAGTGCCCAGCACAGTACTTGGAATATATAAGTACTTGGCACATGTCTGCTGAATATATAATCTATTTAAGAATTTCAAACACTCTGGAAGATTTTAAGATTGATTATAGAATAGCCCTTGTTTGATGAGACTTTCAACCCTTCAAAGTAATAGCTAAATAAAAAAACAACAGAGGTCCCCTCAATTTAGTTACTCCCCCAAAGAATTTTTTTTGAAGATTTATTTATTTGACAGAGAGAGAGAGATTGTGAGATAGCAAGAGACAGAGAAAGCAGAAGCAGGGGGAAAAGCAGGCAAAGGGAAAGGGAAGAAGAAGGCTCCCGCCAAGTCAGGAGCCAGATGCGAAGCTTGATTCCAGGACAATGAGATCATGACCTGAGCTAGAGGCAGAGGCTTAACTGACTGAGGCACCCACATGCCCCTCCCAAAAGAATTTCTAATAAAAAGCAAAAGTATCAGGGCACATGGGTGGCTCAGTGGGTTAGAGCCTCTGCTTTCGGCTCAGGTCATAATCCCAGGGTCTTGAGATCGAGCCCCACATCGGGCTCTCTGCTCAGCAGGGAGCCTGCTTCCCCCTCCCTCTCTCTGCCTGCCTCTCTACCTACTTGTGATCTCTGTCAAATAAATAAATAAAATTTTAAAAAATTAAAATAAAAAAATAAAAAGCAAAAATCTTATCCTCTATTCAAGTACAGATGAAAAGAATTAAACTCAGGCAGGAGCAACCATTGTTCCCAATTCTTTTCTTTTATTTTATTTTATTTATTTATTTGACAGACGGAGATCACAAGTAGGCAGAGAAGCAGGCAGAGAGAGAAGAGGAAGCATGCTCCCTGCTGAGCAGAGAGCCCTATTCGGGGCTCCATCCCAGGACCCTGGGATCATGACCTGAGCCAAAGGCAGAGGCTTTAACCCACTGAGCCACCCAGGCGCCCCTTGTTCCCAATTCTTGATTTGCAGTTTATTATCTTAATAAAAGCTCTTTCTTCATTCTCATGAATAGAAAGTAAAATCAGGCCAGCTATATAAGAAACAAATTATTAAATCATTTATTATATATCCACAAAGAACAAAGGTGTAGATAAAAAAAATGAATGCAAATTCACACTGATATCCTGTCAAGAGGCAGGGAATTGGAAAGAGACAATGGGATCAATGAAGGAAAAGGGCAAAAAGCTCCACAAAATACACAGTTTTCAGAAGATGGGGCAGGAATAAATTCACTTTATTTGTATTACATATGGTGACATTTGTATTGAAAAGATAATGAGACCTGGAAGAACCTCCCCACTACTTCGAAACCCATTTGAAAGCAGCAGCTGGAGGATAGACAAAAGCAGGAGATAAAGTTCTTTAAGGAAATCTACATTTTGCAAATAGTTTAGAAGTGAAGACACAGGATCTTGTCTAGAAAAACCAGATAAGACGGCAGGAAATATTTATCACCACTATCAAAATCAAATTAATTATCATTCACATAGGTTCAGTGATCACAAATTTTAACTCAGAACAGAAAGGACTTGAGGTCAGCAAGAAAAATGCAAAAGGACTGGAACCAAAGTGCTGATTAATCTCTACGTTCAACAAGGTTATTAGGAATCTGGGCAAAACTGTCTGTCTGGTGAAAATTTAAAAATGGTATACCTGTAACTGATTCAATCTGTGCGGTATTCAAACCATAACATTTCCTCACCCTATAGTAACAGCACTTTGCCTCTAGATGTGTGTATTCCTGTGAAGAACCTGGTGTCCAGGAAGGAGGGCAGAGACAAGTAGCAAAGGACACTGTTAATATGCAGCAACTCATCTGACCTCTTAAATGATGGAAGCAGTCACCAACATACATTTCTTTTATTCTTTTATATTTCTTTTATTCTTTCCCTCCTTCTCTCTTTCCCCTCACTTGATAATGAATGAATGAGGCAGTTAACTATGGGGAAAGAAAAAGGGGCATGTGAGAAACCTTTTAAGTGAACGGTGCCTGCTTTCCAAAAGCATTCCTTTTGGGACAGAAGGGAGGCAAGCAATTTACACACAAATGCTTCCCAATTTTTTGCCAGTTTGTGCTAGACTTTATATATCTTAACCCACTTAATCCATATATAATGAATTATGAGGTAAGCATTACTGTTAACCCCACTCTAAAGCTGAAAAATTGAGGCATAGAGAGGCTAAGGCCCCATAGAGCTAACTGGTGAAACCAGAATTTGAACCCAGGCATTTGGGCTCCATAGCAAATGCTCTTAGCCACGCTGCAGTATTTCCTCCAACAAAGTCATCAACATGGCTTTGCTAGCTCTCACAAAGCACCTCTGTCTACAGGAGAGGTCTGACTTAGGAAAAGTCACCCTGAGGGTGAACAGGAAGCCTGGACCACAAAAAGAAATTTAAAAGCTCAGGAAAAGAGGAGCAGTAATAACGATGTAAACGTTTTCCACCATCTGAGAGCTGGTTGGTATTGTCAAAACTTGAATAGAAGCAAATTCCTACACCTAGTTACATTATGAGCCCATCTTCAATGATAATTTCCAAAGTCACTGTTTGTGAGAAGTAAACCAAATATGGGAAATACAAAACAAAGGCAAAAGGAGCCTTATTAAATTATTTATACAGGGGCGCCTGGGTGGCTCACTGGGTTGGGCCGTTGCCTTCAGCTTGGGTCGTGGTCCTGGGGTCCTGGGATCGAGCCCCACATCGGGCTCTCTGCTTGGCGGGGAGCCTGCTTTCTCCTCTCTCCCTGCCTGCCTCACTGCCTACTTGTGATCTCTGTCTGTCAAATAAATGGACGAAATCTTTAAAAAAAAAATTATTTATACAAATCAAACTTTTAAAATACCACTCTGAGAACAGACCTTTTACAGTATCTCAAGGTAGATTTCTAATTACTACATTATACTGAATGCTGACTACATGAAAATACTTAGTTGCTAAGATACAGGAAGAGATCATGTTTTCCAAGAATTAATTAAGCAAAAGAACAGAGTAACTTAAGAGCAGGCTATAGCTAGTGGGAGGAGAGTTTGAAATTAATTACACACAACTTAACAATTAATATTAAAAGTGAAGAACCAAGAGGGACTATTTTTTTTTTCTTTTGGCAGCAAGTGGAAAGAAGTGAAAAAAAAAAAAGAGTAAGAATGAATAAGTGACTCAGAGTTGAAAAAACAATATGAGTTCCACCTTTAAAGATTTTTTAAGAAAATTTATTTATTTGACAGAGATAGTGAGAGAGGGTATACAAACAGGGGGATTGGGAGAGGGAGAAGCAGGCTTCCCACTGAGCAGGGAGCCCTATGTGGGGCTTGATCCCAGGACCCTGAGATCATGGCCCGAGCTGAAAGCAGACGCTCAACGACTGAGCCACCCAGGAACCCCTCCACCTTTAAAGATTTATGTTTACTTTTTATTGTATTGTTTTTTAAAGATTTTAATTTATTTGTCAGAGAGAGAGAGAGAATGCACAAGCAGGGCGAGCAACAGCCAGAGGGAGAGGGAGAAGCTGGCTCCCTGCTCAGTGGGGGCTCAATCCCAGGACCCTGAGATCATGACCTGAGCCTAAGGCAGCCCCTTAACTGACTGAGCCACCCAGCTGTCCCCACTTTTAACTGCATTTAAAAAAATGTATTTTAATTCCAGTTAATATACTATGTTATAGTAGTTTCAGGTATACAATATAGTGATTAAAAAATTCCATATACTATTCAGTGCTCATCGTGATAAGTGTACTCTTAATCCCCTTTACCTCTTTCACCCATCCCCCACCCTACTTTTATTTTTTTAAAGGCTAAAAATGTCAATGATTCTAAAGTCAAAAGTATATTTAAAATATATATACATATATATATTTATTTGAAGTCTCACTTCTAATCTCTTCCCTTTGCCAAGAGGTAAACACACTTGTTTTTGGTTCATCCTTTTGGAAATTTATAAGAAAACATGCATGTTATATATGTATCTCTTCTCCTGCTTTTATAAAAGGTAGCATGTGGTGCATTATCAAGGCGTTACTTTTTTTTTCCTTTTCTTTTCTAAGTAGGCTCCATGCTTAGTGTGAAGCCCAAAGCAGGGCTTGAACTCAAGACCCCAAGATCAAGACCTGAGCTGAGACCAGGAGTCAGATACTCAACTGACTCAGCCATCCAGGCATCCATCAAGTGTTTTTAAATAACATATCTTGACAATCACATATTACCATATAGAGGTCTTCCCTATTCTTTTTTTATTATTATGATAAAAAACATTGTTTACTGTCTTGACTGTTTCTCAGTAACAGCAGTGTTAACACTGTTGTGCAAAAGATCTCTAGAATTTTTTCGTGCTGTAACGGTGGAATTCCATATCCATTAAACACTAATTTCTCCTCCTCTCTGCTCTGGCCCTTGTCAACCACCTTTCTACTTTCTGTTTCTATAATTCTGACTACTTTATCTATTTCATCTGAATGGACATATCATATAGTACTTGTCCCTTTTGGACTGGCTCATTTTGCTTAGCAAAATGTCAAGATTCACCTATGTTTTTTAGCATGTGACAGCATTTCCTTCTTTTTAAAGACTGCCTAATATTCCACTGTATGTATATACATTTCCTTTAATCCATTCATCTGTTGATGGACATCTATCTGGGTTACTTCCACCTCTTATCTCTTGCAAATAATGCTACAATGAACACAGGTATGTGCACATCTCTTTGAGATCCTGCTCTGAGTTCTTTGGGATGTATATCCAGAAGTGGGATTGCTGGTAAGTCTATTTTTAACTTTCTCAAGAACATCCATATTTTCCATAATGGTTGTACCATGCCATGCCTACCAATACTGTATAAAAAGTTCCAAATGCTCCACATCCTCATGAATATGTATTATCTGTTCTTTTGATAATGGCCATCCTGATGAATGATACCTCATTGAAGTAATTTGGATTTCCCTAATGATTAATGCTGTTTGAGCATCTCCTCATATGCTTATTGGCCAGTTGTATATATTCTTTGGAGAAATGTCTATTCAAATCTTTTGCCTGCTTTTTCATCAGATTGTTTGTTGTTATTGTTGCTTGAGTTGTACATTTTCCTTATATATTCTGCATATTAACCCCCATCAGATATATAATTTATACTTATTTGCTCCCATTCCATAGGATGCCATTTTACTCTGCTGATTGTTTCTTATGAGACACCAATAGTTCTTAAAGTCTCATTTGTCTATTTTTTATTTTGTGGCCTGTCCTTTGGGTTCATAGTCAAGAAATCACTGCTAAACCCAATGTCCTGAAGCTTTCCCCCTAAGTTTTCATCTAGAAGTTTAAGGGTTTTAGATCATATATTTAGGTCTTTAATCCATTTTGAGTTAATGTTTGCTTGTGGTTATAAGGTAAGGGTCGAACTTTATTCTTTTGCATACAGGTATCCAGTTTTCCTAAAACCATTTGTTGAAGACAGACTGCATTTTCCCCATTTTATAGTCTTGGCACTCTTGTCAAAAATCATTTGGCTATATACATAAAGGTTTATTCCCAGGCTATTTGTTTCATTGGCCTATCTTTATGCCAAGACCACAGCATCTTAATTACTGTTGCTTTGTAGTATGTTTTGAAATCTGGAAGTGTGAGGCTTCCTTCTTTCTCAAGATTGTATTGGCTATTCATTATCCTTTGAGATTCCATACAAATTTTAGGAATTTTTTATGCAAAAAAATGTCAGTGGGATTTTGATAGAGATTGCATTGAACCTGTAGATCACTTTGGGTAGTACATTTAACAATGTAACATTTAACAATGTAACATTTAAACAATATTAAGTTCTGAGATTCATAAACAAGAGAAATCTTTCCCTTTATTCTTCATACCTTCTTTGATTTCCTTTAGCAATGTTTTGTAGTTCTTGGTATACAAGTCTTTTACTTCCTTGGTGAAGTTTATTATTAAGTATTTTATCATTTTTGGTGCTGTAGTAAGTGGGATTATTTTAAAATTTATTTTAGATCATTGTTAGTATATAGAAATACAACTGAGTTTTGAGCGTAGATTTTGTATTCTGCAATTTTGCTAAATTCTTTTATTAGTCCTAACAGCTTTTTAATGGAATCTTTTAGGGTTTTCTACATATAAGAACATGTCATATTGGATGCCTGGGTGGCTCAGTTGGTTAAGCAGCTGCCTTCTGCTCAGGTCATGATCCCAGCGTCCTGGGATCGAGTCCCACATAGGGCTCCTTGCTCGGCAGGGAGCCTGCTTCTCCCTCTGCCTCTGCCTACCACTCCGTCTGCCTGTGCTCGCTCTAACAAATAAAATCTTAAAAAAAAAAAAAAAAGAACATGTCATGTGCGAACAGGAAATTTTAACTCCTTTTTCAATTTGTATGCCTTTTTTTTTCTTGTCTGATGGCTCTGGTTAGGATTTTCAGTACTATGGTTAACAGAAGTGGTGAAATTGGGCATGCCTGCTTTGTTCTTGATCTTGGAGGAAAACTTCTGAGTCTTTCCCCACTGAGTATGATGTTAACTGTGGGTTTCCATATATGGCTTTTACTACATTGAGGTAGTTTCCTTCTTAGTTTGTTAAGTGTTTACCATTTCATTGCTGTTGAATTCTGTCACATGATTTTTCTGAGTTGATCATGTCTTTTTTCATTCACTTTCCATTTGGCATATAACATCAATTGATTTTTGTATGTTGAACCATCCTTGCATTCCAAGTGTAAATTCCACCTGGTCATGATGCAAGATCCTTTTAATGTGCTGTTGAATTCATTTTGCCTAGTATTTTGTTCAGGACTTTAATGTCAATATTCACGAGGAATACTGGTCTATAGTGGTTTTTTTTCTTAAAGATTTTATTTATTTACTTGTTAGAGACAGAGAGAGAGCACAAGTAGGGGGAGCAGTAGGCAGAGAGAGAAGCAGAGTCCCTGCTGAGCAAGGAGCCCATTGCAGGACTCGATCCCAGGTCCCTGGGATCATAACTTGAGCTGAAGGCAGCCGCTTAACCGACTGAGCCACCCAGGTGTCTCTTGGTCTATGGTTTTCTTTTCCTGTCATGTTTTTGTCTGGTTTCAGTACCTGGGTCACTCTTGCCTCACAGAATGACTGGGAGTCTTTTCTCCTCTTTAATTCTTTGGAAGAGTTTGAAAAAAGAATTGATGTCAATTCTTCTCTAAATGCTTGGTAGAACTCACCAGTATATTCATCTGGTTCTGTGCTTTTTTTGTTGTTGTTGCTGTTGAAAAGTATTTGATCAGTGCCTCAGTTCTTTAATTACCGGCTCCTCCCTATAGGTTTGTTCAGAGTTCTTTGCTTCTTCATGATTCAGTCTTAGTAGGTTGGATGTTTCTAGAAATACATCTATTTCTTCTAAGTTTTCCAATTGTTGGCAAATAACTGTTCACTGTAGTTCCTTATATTTCTTATTTTTGCAATATCAGTTGTAATGTCTCCTCTTTCACTGTTAACTTTGGATATTTGAGTCTTATTTATTTATTTATTTATTTGTTTGTCAGATAGAGAGAGAGTGCAGGAGCAAGCACAGGCAGACAGAGTGGCAGGCAGAGGGAGAAGCAGGCTCACTGCTGAGCAAGGAGCACGATGTGGGACTCGATCCCAGGACGCTGGGATCATGACCTGAGCCGAAGGCAGCTGCCCAACCAACTGAGCCACCCAGGCGTCCCTTTGAGTCTTTTTTTCCTAAGAGTTTGTCTAGCTAAGGGTTTGTCAGTGTTGTTGATCTTCTCAAGAAAACCAAGTCTAGGTTGTGTTGTTTTCTATTCTCTGTGTCATTTATCTCTGCTCTAATCTTTACTATTTCCTTCTTTCTGCTAACTTTCTAGTTTTTTAGTTTTCTTTTTCTAGTTCCTTAATGTATAAAGTCAGGTCATTAATTTGAGGGGTTTTTTATTTTTTGCTTCACAAAATTAAAATGAGATAAAATAAAGTCATGTGAATATGCTGAGATTTTTAAAAAATGTACGTATTTATCACTATGAAATTCCCTCTTAGTACTACTTTCACTGTATCCTCTAAGTTTTGATATGCTATGTTTTGTTTTCGTTTGTCTCCAGATATTTTCTAAATTCCTTTGTAATTTCTTCTTTGACTCACTGGTTGTTAAAGAATAATGTTATTTAAGTTCCACATAATTTTAGATTTTCATGTTTTTCTAGTTATTTCCAATTTCATTCCATTTTGATCAGAGAAGATATTTTGTATAGTTTAAATCTTCTAAAATTTGTTAGAACTTTTGTTGTTACCTAGCATGTAGTCTATCTGGCATATTGTTCCATGCTTGCTAGAGAAAATGTGTATTCTGCTGTTATTGGATAGGATGGTATACATATTTCTGTTACGCCCAACTGATTTACAGTATTGTTCAAGACTATTCTTTTCTTATGGATCCTCTACTTGGTTGCTCTATCCATAACTGAAAACAAGGTACAATATTCTTGGTCTCTTTTGGCAGCTTTTTTTTTTTTTTTTTGAGAGAGATCACAAGCAGGCAGAGAGAGAGAGGGGGAAGTAGGCTCCCTGATGAGCAGAGAGCCCTATGTGGGGCTCGATCCCAGGACCATGGGACCACGACCTGAGCCGAAGGCAGAGGCTTAACCCACTGAGCCACCCAGGTGCCCCTTGTGGCAGCTTTTAACTTAAAGTCTATTTTGTTTGATATACCTATTTTATCTGATGTAAGTATGGCCACTTCAATCTCTTTAGATTCCTGTTTATATAGAATATCTTTTTTCACCTTTTCACTTTTAGTTTGTGTATATTTGGATCTAAAGTCCATCTCTTATAGGCAGAACAAAAACTGGATCATGTTCTCTTTGTTTTTTTCAATAGGGCAAGGGGCAGAGAGAGAGAGAGAAAGGATCTTAAGCAGGCTCCACACCCAGCACAGAGCTGGATGTGGGCCTCAATCTCACAACTCTTGAGATCATGACCTGAGCCTCAATCAAGAGTCACACATTTGACCAAGTGAGTCACCCAGCTACCCCATGCTATTTTTTTAATCCACTCAGCCAGCCTATGTCTTTTAATAGGTATGTTTAATCTGTTTACATTTAAAGTAATTATCAGTATGAAGGACTGCTATTCCTATTCATTGTTTTTGGTCTTATAGCTTTTTATTCCTCTTTTTCTCTCTTGCTTTGTGTTTCATTGATTTTTCTGTAGTGACATGTTTTGATTCACTTCTCATTTCCCTTTGTGTATATTCTACAGAAATTTTCTTTGTGGTCATCTTGGCATGTGACAAGTTACTTTCCTCTTGCTTTCAAGATTCTCACTTCTTATGTGACATGTGACAGTTTAATTATGATGTGCCTCAGTGTATGCCTCTTTAGATTTATCCTAATTAAGTTTCTTGAATTTCTTTGTCCATTTCTTTTCTCAAAGTTGAGAATGTTTTGGCCATTATTTCCTCAACAGGTTCTCTGCTCCTTTCTTTCTTCACTTTCTAGACTCCCATATTCGTAGATTGCTGTTCTTGTCCATAAATCCCTTCAGCTCTCTTCACTTTTCATTTTTGGTTTATCTGCTTTAGTAATTTTTGTTAAGTCCTGTGTTCAAGTTCACTGACTCTATCTTCAGTCTGGTCAAATTCACTAAGTCCTACCAGTAAATTTTTCAATTTAGTACAGTTATTCTTCAGTTTCAGAATTTCTTCTTGGCTCTTCTTCCTAGTTTCTACCTCTTCATTCATATTCTCATTTTGTTCATGCATCATACTCCTAATTTTGCTTATTTGTCTATCTATGCTTTTTAGTTAATTAAGTATCCTTATGATGATAATTTTTAATTCTTTACCTGGCAATTCATATCTTTTTTTCTTTTTTTTTTAGATTTGGTTTCTAGAGATCTAAGTTACTTCTTTAAATGTATCACAGTTGGCTGTTTCTTTGTATGTCTTACTTTTTGTTTTTGGGATTTGGGCATCCGAACAATCAACCAACTCTCCAGACTTTGGTCTGGTTTCATACAGGGATGACTTTCTCTGCTCAGCCTGGCTAGAGATTCTGGGGACCTCAAAAGTCTTTTCTTGGTATGTGTCCTTTATGTGCTTTTTTGCAAGTAATCTGTCCTGTTTGGAGAGGTTTCCTCTCTTCTACTCAGGAGCTTGTATGTGTCTGTAATATTGCGGCCAGCTAGGCTATAGTAAATCCAGTCCTGGGGTTCCATCTGGTGTCTGTTGGGGGTACTGCAGACTCTAATGCAGGACGTTGTTCTCAGGGATGCCCAACCAGGTGTCCTGTTTGTCAGTACTTGGATACAAGCAAGCAAGACACTATCTCTCAGGCAGTACCCTCCAAAAGTCTGTTGGTGGTATGTTCAACTCCTTTTCCTCTTTAAGGATAATGTGGGAGTTGGGGTTTTCCTTCCAAACATTCCAACCTGTGCAGGGGTTGGGGGTGGGAATGGCTCTAATGATAGAGTTATGAAGTGTCAAACATTTCCTACCAAGCCTCCCAGCTCAGTTTGTTGTGTTAAATGTCTGTCCTTAGTGAAGGAAAGAGAATTTAGGGCCTCCTGTTCTGCCATCTTGCTGATGTCACCTCTCTTCCCCCAACTTCTTCTTTTTAGGGCTGCACAGAACTCCCTTTCTGATGGACATTTGTGTTCTTTCCAATTTTTGGCTGTAACAAATAAAGCCACAAAGAATGACTTTACAGATATATTCTTTTATATTTTTGCCAGTTCATCTTCAGGATACAAATATTTCTAGAACTTGCACAATTAATTATGCTAGATACTGTCAACATTTGTTCTGCAGAGATAGTATCATTCTCATTTCTGTCCATGTTCTGCCTATTTTGCCTAGAGCCTTGACAAAAAATTATGCAAACTTTTGGATATTTATCCACCTGATAGATGAGAGGTGGTGTCTCAATGTAATTTTAATTTGCATTTCTTTTTTTATAAGTGAGGCTGAACTACTTTTATATGTTTAAATGTAAGTTGTATTTCTTTTCCTGTAAACTAAATGAGCTTACATTTTTGTCCGTTTATCAGGCTGTTAAGTCTTTTAATATTTCTTTTTGGAGCTCTCCCTATATTAGGGAGGTTAGTCTTTCATGTTCTAAGTAGCAAATATTTATCAGTTTATTATGTCTTTTACTTCCCTTTTAATTTTGCTTGTTTTTTATTTTTATTTTTTAGAAACATTTTATTTATTCATCTAAGAGACAGAGAGAGACAGAGTGAGAGATAGCATGAGGGGAGGTCAGAGGAAGAAGCAGACTCACCATGGAGCAGGGAGCCCGACTTGGGACTCAATCCCAGGACTCCAGGATCATGACCCGAACTGAAGAAGGCAGTTGCCCAACCAACTGAGCCACCCAGGCGGCCTTTGCTTGTTTTTCTAAAGTCAGAAAACCAATGTTTCATTTCTAAAATTCTGCCATATGTTTCTAGGGGGTGCCCATGGTCACCTGCTACCTTTGGCACCAGGTTTTCTATGTGGCTGGCAAACAGAGTCTGATCATCAGCAGACCAGGCCAGAGAGGTATACAAGGGAGCTCTGCCTTGCTGCTGGTACCAATAACTTCCTACTTCACTTCCTACTACAAGATAATGATCTTGCCTCCCAAGACCCAGATCTTGATGCTGGGGCCCGCGGCAGTGCAGAGACAGTATTGGTTAGGACTGAAGCACAGGGCATTGATAATGTCCCCACCATCTAGCATATAAAGGCCTTGCCTTCACTGACGTTCCACAGCATCGCTTGGCCATTCTTGTCTCCAGAAGCACAGAGGGACAGTCACAGCGTTCAGATAGCTGGTATGGCCAATGTGATTAGTCTTTAGCTTGCAGTGTGGCAGCTTCCATACCTTGGCCAGCTTGTCCCAGCCACAGCAGATAATAATGGAATTGCTGCTACCGGATGGAAAGCAGACACAAGACATCCATTCCGCATGGCTCTCATCCTGGACAGTATATTTGCATACAATCCATAGCTTGATGGTTTTATCTCAGGAGCTACAGAAAACTTGCTGGTTGTTGGAGAAAGCCATACTTAGCACATCCTTGGTGTGGCCTACCAATCTGCGTGTGGTGGTACCATGGTAACTGTTGTGAGATCCCCAAGATGAAGGAATCCATCCCAGGAGCCTGAGAGGGCAAAGTGGCCGCCTGAGGAAATGACCACAACACTAACAAAGTGGGAATGACCCTAAAGGGCATGCTTTAGGATGCCATCATCAGTCTTATCCTGGTCAGCTTCCACATGATGATGATGGTCTTATCTCAAGAGATGGAGAGTATCATGACTGGGAACTGGGGAGTGGTGGTGATCTGGGTCACCCAGCTGTTGTGGCCCTTGAGGATGCCACCAAATATCATCTGCTCAGTTACGGTGGCGGCAAAGTGCAAGTGTCGCTGTGATGACAAGAATGGAGTTGGATAGTATTTACTGTAGGAGTGCTTTACTTGTTAATTTTGTGGTACCTATGGAAATATTTAAATTCTTTAAAAAAAAAAAAAAAAGAATGGAGTTGGATAGCTCAGAGAGACTAGCACCATAGTTGTGGCTCTGGGGAAAAGAGCCTGAATTCCCTTTCGATGCTTTGTTTTCTATGCCAAAGTTTTTTCATGTAACTTAATTCACCAATCTTTTTTCTTACTGATTCTAGGTTTCGAGTCATAGTTATTCCCCTCATACTCTCAAATTATAGGGGTGCCTGGGTGGCTCAGTGGGTTAAACCCTCTGCCTTCGGCTTAGGTCGTGATCCCAGGGTCCTGGGATTGAGCCCCGAATCAGGCTCTCTGCTCAACAGGGAGCCTGCTTCCCCCTCTCTCTCTCTGCCTGCCTCTCTGCCTACTTGTGATCTCTCTCTCTCTGTCAAATAAATAAACAAAATCTTAAAAAAAAAAATACTCTCATATTATAAAATAATTCAGACATGCTTTCTCCTAGTATTAGCATGGTCTAATGTTTTACTTTCTCATCAATTTGGAACTCGTCCAAGTATACCTAGTATTAGCTATAGTTCCAAATTTATCTTTCTCCAAATAGCTGTCCAGTTATTAGAAAGCCCATCTTTTCCCCACTGAGTTGAAATGCCACCTTTATCCTTACTAAGTTTGTATTTGCACATAAATCTATTTCTGGGGGCGTCTGGGTGGCTCAGTCAGATAAGCATCTGCCTTCAGCTCATGTCATGATCCCAGTATCCTGGGATCAAGCCCTGAGCTGGGCTCCTTGCTCAGCAGGGAGCCTGCTTCTCCCTCCCCTGCTCCCCCTGCTTGTGCACTCTGTCAAATAAATAAATAGAATCTTAAAAAAAAAATAAATAGAGCAGAATCTGGACTTTCTGATCTGCTCTGATAGATTTGCTTCTGCAGGCACCTCCCTATTTTCTTTACATTTTTAATTTTATTTTCCAGGGTTTTTTTGAGCATTCCCTCCTGCTTGTTTGGTTTTCCTTATAAGCTTTAAAATCAACTTTTACTACCACCCTCCAGGAAAACAAAACAAAACAAACTGTTGGTATTTTTATTAGAATAGTTTTAAGTTTATAAATAAATGTAAGAGTTGACATGTTTATGACATTGGTTCTCCAAAACAAAAAAGGCTCTGTTCAAGTCCATTTGTATTTTTTAGAAGTATTTAAAAACTTTTCCTCACACAAGTTTTGCACATTTAATCTACAGACTGGACTTTGCTTATATATAAAGGGTATTAATTTTGTATGTCAATTTTGTATCTTTAACTGTACTAAATTATACTTGTCAGTTTTTCCATTATTTTCATGAGTTTTACAGAATAAAATGATAGATTTTACATGAAATAATTTCTTCTTTCAAATTTTTTAAGTCTCAAACACTCTCTTGTCCAATAGGCTAATGATCACTAATATATTACCATACTTGCTCTGCTCTTTCCAATATATTTTTTAAAGATTTTATTTATTTGAGAGAGAGAGAGAGCATGCAAGTGAGTCAGGAAGAAGGAGTGTGGGGGAGGGCAGAGGGAGAGGGAGAAGCAGACTTTCCACTGAGCAGGGAGCCTGATGTAGGATCCTGAAGTAGAGCTGAAGTAGACGCTTAACACTGAGCTACCCAGGTTGCACTCTTTCCAATATTTCTAAGACTGTCCACCACCCTTTCTTAACTAGGATTTATGCTCTGAACTACCAAACACACAAAATAATTTGAGTGACTATTTCCAAATTTCCCCAAGGATAGTAACATAACCAGTACTTTTCTAAATGCATAGATGAGAGGTTAATACTTATAAACAAATGAATTCCTTAGGGATTATCTCCCAGAATGCTGGCTGAGAAAGGCTGTTAGACTAATTAGTGTTTATAAATGCTCTCACTATGATAGTTTTATGTATGATTTAAAAATAGTTATTATACGGGACCCCTGGGTGGCTCAGTTGGTTAAGCGGCTGCCTTCGGCTCAGGGCATGATCCCAGCGTCCTGGGATCGAGTCCCACATCGGGCTCCTGCCTGTGCTCGCTAGCTCTCTCTCCCTCTCTCTCTGACAAATAAAAAAAATAAAATAAAAATTAAAAAAAAAGTTATTATACAATGATGTTCTCATTTATTCAGTTTTACAATTTAGACACATATACAAATAAGTAAAAATCTTAAGAAACTGCTTACCTTACCCCAGAAGTATAGTTCATAAATTATAACCACTTGAAGGATGAGGCACAAAGGAAATTATTAGGCAAAACCACTTTTGAAAAATAAATGCCATAATTTCTTATGTATATGACTATTTGAAGATATGGCAGCTTCTTACATGTTTTTAAAAATGTTACATTTTAGTTAATAATTATCTATTTATCTATTAAGTTAATAATTATCTATTATTGGGGCACCTGGGTGGCTCAGTTGTAAAGCATCTGCCTTCGGCTCAGGTCATGATCCCAGGGTCCTGGGATTGAGCCCTACATCCGGCTCCCTGACCAGCGGGGAGCCTGCTTCTCCCTTCACATTCCCCCTGCTTGTGTTCCCTCTCTCCCTGTCTCTCTGTCAAATAAATAAATTAAAATCTTAAAAAAATAAATAATTATCTATTATCACAAATAATTATCTATTTAACTACAGAATCAACAAGATTTATCAAAATCAGTATCTGGTCCAAATTCTGTATTCATTAACAATGATGATCATCCATGATTTAGAATTTCAAGTATATAATTTTGTTTTCATTAGTGTATATTCTTTCTATTTCATATCTCTATTTATGATGATTACTATCACTTCTGAAGTCTGTATTTTAGTTTGCCTCTGCAAGTTGGGCTATTTTTTTCTTTAAAATGATGAGAACTAAATTACTTGAAAAACTTTTACACCTAACAAAAGACAACTTCTTTTGTTTAAAAGTTTTTCATTGTATTTACAAATGATTATGGTAAAAATAATCCATAAAATTAACCAATTAAAAATAAACCAGTTTCGAGACGCCTGGGTGGCTCAGTTGGTTAAGCAGCTGCCTTCGGCTCGGGTCATGATCCCAGCGTCCTGGGATCAAGTCCCACATTGGGCTCCTTGCTCGGTGGGGAGCCTGCTTCTCCCTCTGCCTCTGCCTGCCACTCTGTCTGCCTGTGCTTGCTTGCTCTCTCTCCCTCTCTCTCTGTCAAATAAATAAATAAAATCTGTTAAAACAAACAAATAAATAAATAAACCAGTTTCCACAAGTGGGAACTGGTGAGTTGTAGAAAACCAATTAAGAAAAAAAATTCCAGCACAGCTTCAAAAATACCACACCAGAAACAAAGCTCATTTCTGCATCCTGTTTATGTATTTTTTCCCATCATGCATAGGTACCTCTGTTATTTAAGTGAATCAAAAATCAAGCTACAGATCTATGTAAAAGGCATCACTTTTAAATAAATCACAGTGTGATTCAAAGCTACAACTAACTGTTCAGATTTCTGCATGCTAAGTTATGAATGTACTTGCCATTCCAACTCAACCACTAAGGAAAAAAGGAGCAAAATGAAATCTGAATCTCTTAAAAGAGATCTAAAAATCTAAATCTAAAATCCCTTAAAAAATCTAAATCTCGAAAAATCTAAATCTCTTAAAATCTGAAATCTCTTAAAAGAAGTGTATTTTCAGAAGATAAAAAATGATACTCTCACTGCTGAACTGGATCACTGCTTTTCACTGAGAAACAAAATTCATCACAGCACAACTCAGTTTTACTGAGTAATTTAAAGCATCCTTCGCCTGTTTTAGAAAATGTTGAGAGAAAAACTTTTTCTAAGAAATTACTTTAACTGTGAAAGTGAAAACGGAACACTGGACAGCCTACAAGAAGAGATGTCTATTTTCAGAGCATGTTCTCAATCGAGAAACATTTAGGTCCAGAAAACATATAGAGCCCTATTATTTCTTCTGTTCTTGGTGAACTGCGAATATAGATACAAAAATTAAGGGTAAGGAAAATTACTTCTTTATATTCATTTTGTTGAGTTGCTAAGAGTTTTCACATATTTCCTAAAATCAGTTTTGGCTAACCAGGCAAACTCTTACTTAATTTGAAAAACATCTCAGAGTGATCTGCTTACAAATATTTCATTATCAAATGAACATTTAAGCAAATTAAGTTTGCTCCCTTAACATAAAAATAGACAACTGGAATGTCTTTGTTTTTGTACTCTAGAGCTATTACTTTTTTATTGCCCTCTATTTAAAAAAATTATTTTTTGGAGGTAAAGTCAGAAATGTTGATTTGGGGACGCCTGGGTGGCTCAGTGGGTTAGCGGCTGCCTTCGGCTCAGGTCATGATCCCAGTGTCCTTTGATCAAGTCCCACATTGGGCTCCTTGCCCGGCAGGGAGCCTGCTTCTCCCTCTGCCTCTGCCTGCCTCTCTGTCTGCCTGTGCTCGATCTCTCTCTCTCTCTCTCTCTAACTAATAAATAAATAAAATCTTAAAAAAAAAAAAAAAAGAAATGTTGATTTGCCTTAGAGACGTTAGGAAAGAAGCACAATTTTAGAAATGCATCATCCCACCCAAAATAAATGTAAAATAAAATATAATAGCACCCCCTCAGAGACCCAAATAATGTATATATGTATATATATGCACTCTGATATTTTCCTGATACATATATACTTTAGATATAGACTCTTTATAGTAATGAATCATTCTATGTGTTACCCTCTACCTCATTTTATTATCATTGAATGAAAGACTTGCTACCTAATAAATCATTATGAAACTTTACTGACTTAAAATAATAACTGTATTTTTACTTTTCATCTAGAAACTCTGAATGCTTTAATGCTGACCAAGCTTAATAATCAGCATATGTAGTAGAAACTCAATGTAAACAAAACAAAACAAAACACTACTCTAAAAATAACTGTAAAGAAATGTTATTAACAGTGGTAATGTGACTTTCAGGTGTCATGATCCCTACTGATTTTTCTTTATACTTTATATTTTACATCATTTTCCAAGTTTTCTGCAATGACTATATATTATTAAAAAAACTAAAAAAATTTTCTTAACAATGTAATTTTATATACATACTATAATCAGAAATACTCTTTTAAAAAAGGGGCTCAGAATAAAAGAAAAAAGCCAAAAGAAAACCCACAAAAACGTTAACATGGTCCTCTTGGCTGATGGAAGTATGAGTAATTTTTTTCCTTATCCTCTTCTATACCATGTTTCTTTGTCAATAAAATTATTTCCATAATAAAAAAAATACATGTGTAATTTTCATTAAATCCCCAGCCTCTTCTCTCAATAGCGGGAGCAAAAAAACAAAAAACAAAAACCAGCCCTGGCTATTGCCTGAGGACACTGTTGTCCCTACAGCACTGTTTTCTCTCCCACACTCCAGTACTGCTGGAGTTTGTGACAGGGTAAATGTTCTCACTACTATTTCCAGATCTCTGCTCCACCTGCTTACCCCCCAAAAAACAGTTCCTTTAAGGCCCAGGCTGTCAGATTATTCCACCCTCTACCCATCTTGACTCCCAATGCTATGATTCTGGATAGCTCCCCTCAGTCACTGAAGAGTGTAGGCATGGGCTTATTCTCTTTTCCCCTCTACCTTTCTCATGACTCTTAGTTTAAATACCCATGTGGGCAGCCCATCCAGCACACGTGGCCTCTATCTGATGAGTTTATCCTGGAACCACCCCTATAGCCACACCAGAGACCTGGAGCTGCCAAGTTCAAGCCTCTCACAGCCTGAGCCTCCCCTACTCAGCCCCACTCACCCTCCTGCCAGAGTTCCGACCTGCTAATCCTCTCTCTTGCTTTTCTCCTCTTTTTCAGCACCTATTACCACCTTTAAATCTTTATTTCCCACCGCTATAATCCCTGCTGTGCTCCGTTCTCACTCCTCTGACAACCCCAAACGGACTGAATCTGTCTACTCCATACCTTTTATCAAGTAGCTGAGAAGACTAGAGAAAAACATACAATGGTGCTGGTGGTTTTCACTTTAAATTCATGACCACAGACCTCAGAGTGGGCCCTGAGCACTGGCAGGCAAGCGTGCTGCTCCCCTTTACAGCAAAAGTCCTTAAAGAGGAGTTGACTACAGTTGCTAACCCCATTTCGCTCCTTCCCATTCTCTGCTGAAGCTCCTCTGAAGAGGCTTTCCTTCTCATTACCCTTCCGAGTATCTTGGCTAAGTTACCAATTATCAGTCATAGCAGCATTCAACAGGGTGGATCACTCCTTCCGTTTGAAACACTTTCTCACATGGCTCTTAAGACAATGTGCCTTTGCAACTCTCCTCCCATCTCACTGGTCACTCTCCTTAGCTCGAGCTGCTTCCTGTGCCCTACCTTTCAGGGTTCAGTCCTCAGACCTCTTCTCCTCTCTACCAGCTCTCATTCTCTGGGAAAACTCATCCAATCTCATAGCTGTAAGTACCATACACAAGCAGATGGCACCAGAGTTTATCTTCCACCCCAACCTTCTCCCTAAACTCTAGACGCTCTACACTCTGTCCTGTATATTGCACTTCAGCTATACTGTCCTTCTCACTGCTCCTCACACAGGTCAGACAGCTTCCCGCCTGAGTGTGTTCATCTGAAGTTCCCTCTCCCAGGAATAATCTTCCTTTGAACAGTTGCCTGCCTTTCTCCTTCACTATTAAGGGCTCTGTCACGTTATGCAGAGTACTTTCCAAGCCCTTCTAATAACACACCCTTACCCTGCTTCATAGCATTCACCACCCTAAGACATTATGTTATCTATCTGTATGTTCATCAGCTTTATTGACTGTAACCTATTAGAATATAAGCTCCGTAGGGGTTGGGTATTTGCTTGTGTTATTTACTGTCTAGCACAGAGTATGCACTAAAACATTTATTGAATGATTTTTTTAAAGATTTTACTTATTTATTTGACAGAGAGAGAGAGAGAGAGAGAGAG